>CABHPR010135134.1:7583-21983 GCA_902168415.1 Peromyscus melanophrys
ACACACACACACACACACACACACACACACACACACACACACACACACACAGATTTAAGACCCAAGAAAATTAAAAAGTGAACTAAGTACAATTCTGGACCTGCTTTAAAAATGAAACACAGAAGCAAATGTCTTTAGATATCCCAGTTTATATCATCTAGATTCACCAAAAGCATTGAGTATGAAAAATACTGATTGTTAAACACCGGGCTACGTTGTATAATAAAAGGAAACATTGTAGACTCTCTGGTCTCACCATTAAAATAATAATAGTCCTGTATCTATTACCTCTAAAACTTGAAACCATATCATCATAAATCTATAACCAAGAAGACTGTGATTTTCCCTTAGCCGCTTGATGAAACTCTGGGAAGCTGGCCCTAAAAACTTCGAGTTGTGTTTTATTTCAGGCTCCATGCTGTGAGCATCTCCTAACAATGCATTAAACCAGAACAGACTGGGAATGATGAAGCTTCCTTCAACAGCCATGACAGAGCTGGTAACCCTGAAAAAGGACCAACAGTGCATTGTGACAAGTCCATTGGTTGTCCACAGTCAAAGGCATCCTTCATCCTTTACAGGAGGGAGTGTTTTGCTAAACACACCAAATTTTCCCCAACATAGTCTAAAACAATGTGTAGTGTTTTAATTTGGTGGGTGTGTCTTTGAACATTTACACGATTCTATCTATGGTCTCAAAAGGAGGCTTGGAGCTAATTGGAGGCAAATACTCAGATTTTAAAAGTGCTCGAGGATTTCAGGGGAGAGTGGTTTGCCATAGTCATTTGGAGTCTTCCCACTTTCTTTTCTGGGGCATGTGAGTTTACCACAGATATAAAAGATGGCCTTGTTTTTGTCCACCCTGCCTCAGTAAAGTGGACAGCACTAACATTGAGTTAAGTCCAAACACAATTCGAAAAATAAACCAATACTGATTCAGATAAGCCATGAATCCAGCCTAAGAGCAGGGAGCAGAAGCCTTCCAACTCTGTGTTCACAATCTCAGCTCATTCTGAAATGGTGTGGAGAACAGTGCTTAGAGCTTCATTACTTTAAAACTATCCAATAAAAGGGAGACCATTCTCGGTCAATCTGAACAGCTCTCTGCTGAGATTTTCAGTGTGGTCCGGAAACCTGACTGGGGTGGTGAGGGAATGGAGGGTAGACACATATGCAGGAAGCTGGGATCGGGTAGACTACACACACCGTGATAGACTCACACCAGCTCTGCAACAACTTCGACCCTCAGCATGTGCATGATGGACAGCATAGGAGGAGGGCTTGGCTGGGCTCCGTAGGAGGTCCCTGGAGGTGAGCAGTCTCTAGGACTAAACATCCAAGCGGAGGAAGCTTCAGTTGCTAGTGTTTGCACACACTGCCAACCTTTGCATTTGGACCAGTGGAAGGCTTGGCTGTCCCTCTGAGCCTCACCCTGGGGGAAGGCCTGGCCAAATTCCCATTGGTCTGAGATACTGTTGCTTGAGATGGTTGTGCCTATATCAACAATACACACTAACTCTGGACTTCGTCCACCCTATATTCATTCACTCAAGACCTCTTCTGCTCCCCAAAGCTCTCCCTCTGATCCAGCTGTGACTTTGGGAAACAACACTGCCATGAACTGAATTACTCCCCACTCTGAATTCAAACCCATGGGCTGATGTCCTGTCTGTCGCTGTATTTGGAGATAGAGTCTCTAAGGAGGTAAACAGAGTTAAATATGATCATAGGGTAGAAGCCTAGTAAGAGACAAGTGCTCTTGTTAGAAGGACACCAGTAAGTTCATTTTCCCTCTCCACATGGAGACACAGTGACAAGGTGACCATATCGAAGCCAAGAAGAAGGCCTTCCCCAGAAAACAAATTGATCTTGGATTTCCTAGACTCCAGAACTTGAAAAGTAAATTTCATCATTTAAGATATATCTACATAAAAACCACAGCTCTCCTCTTAAAGGGAACAAGAGACAGTTCATTTTAGAGCTGTTATGAGTGACCATGGCCTGGGAACACATATGTAGGCTACCCCAAATTCCATGTTCCAATGTGAATGCAGTTTCATGAAGTATTTATAGTTTTACAGAACAAAGGAAGTCATAAATCAAGGCAAATTGAAAATACATTGGTAGATACACCAGAGAGGTGATTATAACAAGATGAGGGGTGGGGAGCTATTTTATATGCCCAAGATGCTATCTCATGATGTTCTTAGCTTTGGGATTGGTAGAAGCTAGTGTTCTGCTAAGTTAGTAAATTCTAAAAGGTTTCATTTGTTATCATGCAATGTTAGTTCAGATACAGAGTAGGGTAAGGCATGGCTGTTCCAGAAGGCTAAGATAGGCCAAGATAAGGTAACTAGCCTCTGAATCCACAACATTTCAGTCTCTCCACAGTACTGTAATCCCAACCAGTCCATCAGTCTCTCAGACACAGATGCTCCTTCTAGGAGTTTTGTTTTGCTTTTTGTTTGTTTGTTTGTTTTTGTTTTTGTTTTTGTTTTGGTTCACAGCCAGACACAGCTTCTTTTCAGGAACTTTCATTCACAGTTATCCAACCTGAAGTGTGCTGTGGGATGTTCTATATTTCAAATCTGTTGCTCTGATTGGTTAGTAAATAAAACACTGATTGGCCAGTGGCCAGGGAGGAAATAGGCAGGACAAGGAGAGGAGAATCCTGGGAAGTAGAAGGCTGAGAGAGGGAGACACTGCCAGCCGCCACCATGACAAGCAGCATGTGAAGATGCCGGTAAGCCACAAGCCACGTGGCAAGGTATAGATTTATAGAAATGGATTAATTTAAGATATAAGAACAGTTAGCAAGAAGCCTGCCACGGCCATACAGTTTGTAAATAATTTAAGCGTCTGTGTGTTTATTTTATAAGTGGGCTGACGGACTGCCGGGACTTGGTGGGAGCTGGAGAGAAATTCTCCAGCTACAGAAGTGGGTCTTCACCGCAGTCCTAGTTTTGACTACAGCAGACGCACAGGAGAGGAGGGAGCAAGACACTGGGGTCGACCTGTCTCAGGACAAAGCATCCGGATGTCTCCCAAGGTTCAGAATTTCCCAGAATGCTAAGACGCAGCTCAAGTCCTCAGCATGCTGTGCAGGGAGCCCCAAGAGCTTAAGCTCTAACACCTTGACTTCCTGTTGACAGAACCCATTGTCTGCTGCTTTCTTTGGGGGCTCTCTGCTGAGTCATTTGTTACCAATTTCTGACCGAAGCTGTGTTCTTTTTTTCTCTCCCTTAGAACCCTGAAGAGTCTGGTACACAGCAAACAGAAGTTTGTACTTTAAAAAAAAATTTAATGTTCAATTATAGGAGTGGGGTATATGCATGGGAGTGCAGGTCAGGGATCAGGTCCCCCTGGAGTCAGAGTTATAGATGGTTGTGAGACACCCACCATGGGTTCTGGGAACAGAACTCATGTTGTCCACTATTCCCCCTGCCCTCAGGGAATAGGGAGAAGCTGGGAGAAATAGCTCACAACTGTTGATATTAATACTAATATCAGCTCGCCCAAACAAAGGATGTGGTCCTTTTTAAGAGAAAATGGGGGCTTTGGGCATTGAATAGGGAGATTGATTATGACCCTTATAGGGAAGGGGTGGCTAGCAGGTCCATGTGGGTCCTTTAAGGCTGCCTGGTTCCATCCTGTCTATGGTTTTATAACAGCAGTGGACCCAGGTGTCTTTCTTGTCTGAAATGAAACACTGGTTAGTAAAAAGGACTGGTTCTCAGGTCTGAAATCCAGTTTGCCTGGTAACAATCAGCTAACTGAATTGGCAAACTCTGTGCGTCACTCATAAGGTCTCCCAGGGAGGAAGGAACACAGTCATTTTCTGGTTTTAACCATACATGTCTGTGCATCAGCCTGTTAAGTCAGTATATGGGGTTTACACTGTGGCTTTTCCTTAGAAGTTGGAGTATGAGAATTAAATTGCTCTCTGGAAGTTAAATCTTCCACTTCAGTCTAGATTAGAGATAACAAAGACATCCTGAAGAGGCATGGAATTCTGGAACCTTCTATAATGTGCTCAAAGGTCATTGACTCCCATTTGGATGGAGGAGTACAAAAAAAAAGGGGGGTTAGCACAGGCTGAGGACCACAGGTCTTACCCAGGACTGGAGTGAGGACAGAGGACATCTACTGATCCATTTTTGGTTTTGCCTGGTTCCATTATGTACTCATTGGCTTATTTGGTTTCACCTGATATGGTGTCCTGGGTGAACTTTGGTGAACATTTTCATCTCTTTGCCAGTTGTTTCTTATTGCAGATTAATGAACATTTTGCTCTTCTACACTGACAACTTTACTCCCGTGTTGAGGGTTACTTGTGCTTCTTTTTAAAATATTTATGATTTGTGGAGAAGGGCATGCATGCTACAGTCCTTATGTCAAGTCAGACACAGTTTGGGGGATGTAGGGACCCACTATGTGGGTCCTTAGGAATCAAGCAGGAGTCATCAGACTTACGAGCAAGTCATCTCACTAACCCTTGAGTTTCGTTTTAAGACACAAATTGAGTTTTGATTTGCTAGGGGTGAAAACCCGAGTCTCATTTCCTGCCTAATAAAGGTCAGGCCTTGAACTTTGGCCAGTCCACCAAGATTAACAACCCCCTGAGGGTTTTCAACAGACCTCTAACAGGTACTCCCACATGCCTGCTTTGGCATCAGGATGGTGGCATTACATGCAGGGCCTTGGTTCGTGTCCTGGGTTCAGGAAGCTTGCAGAGCTTTGCTTTGATCTTTAGCTGTGGTCTGTGGGACTCACTCAGCAGAACATACTACCACTTTATTCTTCAACAGGCATCTTTTCTGTCCTGATAACAACAACGAAGTCTAATTAAATTTGAAGCCACAAACATGCATGGCCAAAAGATGGCATTTCTAGCTTCTCTCCCTGCTTGTCGTGGTCACTAAGAAGTAAATGGCTGGGAGCGTTTAGGAAGGTCCTTTAAAGAGAGATGACTCAGCAGGAAGCAAAGTCCTTTTCTCTCTCATTCACAAATCTTTGGATTCCAGGAGTGACTGTCAGACCTCCAGCAACAAAGATGAACCACCACGCTGCAAACTTAAAGCCAAGTGCTAATGACATGAAAACAGAAAGGGGCCTGATGACCAGGGACCCTCCGTGCTGAAGGACTTCTTTCCAACAAAATACTTAACCCTCTCTTGCTCTGTAGCTGTACCATAGTAGTTCCTTGTTAGTTCTGGCTTTGTTTCCACAGTCTCATTTCACCATAGTCAGCCATGATCTGAAACTGTTAAAATGGAAAATTCTAGAAACATACAATTCATGCATTGTAAATTACATACTGTTACATGCTGAGGAAGATGAGATCTTCCTCCCTTCACCATGCAGCTGCGTTTAACCTGCTTGTTAGTCACGAGTCACCATCTCCATTATCAGACAGACCATCACCGTGTTGAGATATTTATGTCCTCATTTTCTCTTTATTTTCTTTGATAAAAATTACTTTATTTTCTCTGACAAAATGACCCTGTGTGCATTAGCGATACACATTAGATGGTGGCAATTTGGGTACGCCAAAGATAAGCCATAGAATGTTTCCTTTAAGCAAAAAAAGGGTGAAACTTCTCAATTTAAAGAGATAAGATTGTATACTGAGACTATCTTCAAACCACGCAATTGTAAAGAAGGTGAAGAATGAAGAACTCTGTTTTGCTGATGTACAAACTGATAAATGTATAAACTGATAAACGTACAGCACAGTGCATGATAAGTGCTTAAAGACAGAAGACACCAAGTTATAGGGTTCAGTACCAGCCACAGTTTCAGGCACACGCCCCATAAAGGGGAGAGGAACTGTAACATACATCCCACACAATCTCAATAGTAAAATCAGAAGCCTACAAGTTCTACCCTTGATGTAGACAAGTATATAGATCCACGGTCTAATGTCCAGACCTTCCCAAATCCCAAATAGCCTTCAGATTTCCACTTTGCTGCTATATGATATTTTGTTTGTGTTCTGACAAATAAAGCTTGCCTGGAGATCAGAGGGCGGAGCTAGCCACTAATTAACTATAGAGGCCAGGCAATGGTGGCTCACACCTTTAATCCCAGCACTTGGGAGGAGGAAGCAGGAAGATCAGGACTTCAAGGCCACCTTGGGCTACAGGAGATTGATACAGTCTAAAATAGAAACAGAGACTGGAGGTGGTAATGCATGCCTTTAATCCCAGCACTTGGGAGGCTCGAGTCTTTGATCCCAGTACTTGAGAGGCAGAGAAAGGAATATAAGGTGGGTGGAGACAGGATCTCAGGCCCATTCAGTCTGAGGATTCGTAGAGACAGGATCTCCCACATTTGGTCTGAGACTTTGTAGAGTTAAGAAGTCTCTAAGTGGCTGCTGCTCTGTTTCCCTGATCTTTCAGCTTTCACCCTAATATCTGAATCCGGGTTTTTATTGTTAAGACTAATTAGGATCCTGTTTCACCTTGGCTTAATTAAGCAAGAATTGACTAAAAAAAAAAAAAAAAAAGGATATTTAATTTTATATAATTGAAAAACTGTTCTCTCCTGACTGACAGATCTTTGCCATATCCTGCTATGTGGCAAATATTTTTGTTTTTATAAAAAAAAAATAGTCCATATATGGGGCTAGAGAGATGGTTTAACAGTTAAGAGCACTGATTGCTCCTCCAGAGGACCTGAGTTCAATTCCCAACACCCAGAACCATCGGTAATTCCAGTTCCAGTTCCGGGTGATCTGATGCCCTCTTCTGGCCTTTTCAGGTACTGCATGCCCACGGTGACCGGCCATACGTGCGAGCTACACAAGCTGTGCACTAAAACAAAATTAAACGAATCCTTTTTCAAAACGACACATGGCAGTCAGGGGTCTGAAACAGTATTTTTCTCCCTTCTTCTGTATTTTGCAAACGGATCTTGTAGAACTGCTTTCTGTAAAGTTCCATGTGGATAATGCTGTCTGGCGTTTGAGGTTATTATCTGTTCTATTATTTCACCGTCATTTGAAATGATAGAGCAGTTTTTCCATTCGAAATATAATAGCCACTCCATTGGAAGACAGTTGGATGAAGCAACATCCTGAATGCCAGCAGCATTGTAGAAATCTGCTGCCCCACAGAGGGTGACCGTGTTAATGGTCGATTCATGCCAGTTCCAGGATCTTCGCTCTGTAGCGTTTAGGGAGCGATTCTCCATTCGCTGATTTAGTCATGCATAAACAAACTTCTGTTTCTGGTCAGAAAAACCACCTTCTGAGCTGGCCACTGGAGGAGCCAAGAAGAAAAGAAAATTCCTGCCCTATTTGCAGGCATATTTGCATAAAAATAAACCAATGCCGGCGCTACGCTTCCGGCTTTGAATGGCCCCAAAGGCCCACATGCCAAAGGCTGTGTACTCTTGGAAGACAGTGGAAGTGTTCTAGTGGTGGGGTATAGTGGCATGTGATCTGAAAGGACTGTGAGAATCTCCTTAGCTCTCCCCTCCCTTCCCCTCTCCTTCCCTTCCCTTCCCACCACATCGTGTGCATCCTCAGGAGAGTTCTCCCACTGATTACACCCCAGCCCCTTCGACTCTCTCCTTTAGTTCCTGACTACCAGGATGTGAGCAGCTCCCTCTATCATGTGCTCCCATAATGAGGTTCTGCCTTACTACAACCCAGAACAGTTGCTCAAATCTACTACAGGCTCAAGCTTCTGGAACCATGAACCTTTCTCCCTTTTAAGCTGATTGTCTCGGGAATTTTGCTACAGTAACAGAAAGGAGAGAAACACAACCATAATCCAATTTTTTTTTTTTACAATGGAGACATACACAAAAATGATTATTATGGGGATGTGAACATTGCCAGGAACCTCATTCATGCATAAGTCCCACATCGGTGAGCCTCTTCAGATAAAGCTTGATTTAACAATGTCCAAAGGTAGAGAAGGGAGAAAGAGCTAGATTACCAGATTTGTGCCTTCCAATCACATAAAAGTAAATAAGAGCTACTGTAGTCAGGCCATATCCATGAAGGTGAGCAGGGCCTGTAGCACAAATCTTAACAGGTCTTATTAATAAAATCAAACCTGGAGCCAGGTATTGGGGTGAACGCTGGGTGATCAGAGAAGCAGAACAAGCCACAGCTACCTCACCTCGCCAGTTCCTCAGCTGATCCTGTTTCCTCAGACTGGAAGCCTCTGAGTCCTCATCTGAATGGCTCTCAGCTGAACTGCTGCTAAAAGCCTAAAAGCTTAATCAGCTCTAGTTCCTCCTCCTGACACCTTAAATACCTTTCTGCTTTCTGCTCTCACTTCCTGGGATTAAAGGCTCTTGTCACCATGCCTGGCTGTTTCCAGTGTGTGTTTGAACTCACAGAGATCCAAACAGATTTCTACCTCTGGAATGCTAGGATTCAAAGCATGTGTGCCACCATTTTCTGGGCTCTGTATCTAGTGGCTGTTCTGTTCTCTGACCCCAAATATGATTATTAGGGTGCACAATATTTTGGGGAACACAGTATCACCACAAGGGCCACTCCTTTTGAGAACTCAGCTCTCATCCCAGGGATCAGGGTGACAGCTGAGCAACGCATGTCCAGGGATGTGTTCCATTCCCTCAGGGAGTCATGACTCAGCTTATTCCCACCAATCCAGATGACTGCTGTCTGACCGTTAGGAAACTTTGAGAACTCGGGAATCGAAAGAATTTGTGAGCCCCACAACTAGACATCAGGGCTCTAGGATATACCCATCCCAAGCCTTATTTTACCTACAACTTCTGCTCACCCAATCTTGATTTTAAAGTATCCAAATAACACAACATTAATGTAGAACGGGCTGCTGTGTTAGTTTTGATGGGCCTCCACCCTGCCTTGCCAACTGGGGCAAGGACTGTCTCCCCACCTCACAGCAAGGTCAAACCCCAGAAATCTGCACAGACTCTGGGCTCGTGCTTGTCCCGTGCAGGCAGGCAGCCTTTAGACGCAAGGTCTCCATTCTCATGCCAAGGGCTTTGGCTTCAAACCTGTGTGGTTAAAAAGTAATAGACCTCAAGTTAACTTCTGAGGTAACTAGCTGAAGCAGATTTCTAAACAACATTTTCGATGGAAATAATATAAACTCAGAGATCTCACCAAAATCCACGCTGTGGGACCCACTAGCTTATTCGCTCCATGAGACCTGGGGCCTCTAGCTGTTCTGCTCAGTACTGTAGAGCCAGAATTACACTGTGACTACATAACAAATATCTTTAACGGATAGAGAAGCAGGTGAATGGATGGACGGAAGAACTTACTGTATTCATAAGTTATGGAGTGACGATAAATAAAAAAATAGTAAACCTTGATCCAACTATAATGATATAGCCTAAAGTCACTGTTTTTCCCTGATGATTTAACCTATGAATTTATACATGTTAGGCAAGTGTTCTACTACTGAGCTACATCTCCAGCTGTTTTAAAAAGTTTGAGACTGGGGGTCGTTAAGCCACCCAGGCTAACCTCAAATTTATCATCCTCCTGTCTCAACCTTCTCAGCAACTGGGATTAAAGTCTTGCACCACCATTCCCAGCTTAAAATCACCTTCATAATGGTGAAAACTTCTTCATAAAGGCAAGGGATTGGGATGAAGGCAAGTAGTGGTCTAGTAAGTTCCATGCTTATTTAATAATGCTTAGAGCTATGGGATGGGGGGGGGGGGGGCACCATATAAACATTGAGTAGTATTATTTGCTTGAAAGTTTCAATGAGCCACTCTACATATGAGATTTGGAAAGTGTAGTTATTGCTTGTCTTGTTGTTGTAACAAAATGCCTGAGAGAAGAAACCTAAGGAAGGGTTCGTTTGGGCTCACAGTTCCGGGGGTACAGTGCATCATGACAGAGAAGGACTGATGGTGGGACCAGAGGCCGCTAGTCACACTGTGTCCTATCAGGAAGCAGAGACGGTGGATGGATGCGTCCAGCTCATGTCCTCCTTTTGATTCAGTGTGGAACCCAAGCCCACGGAATCAACCTCAACTAAATCGGGAAATTCCCTCACAGACACACCCGGCCTTGTCTCCTAAGTGCATCTAGAGCCTGTCAGGTAGACAAGGAGTGTACAGCATCACAATATCACCATTCACATTCTAATGAGGAAAAGTTATGAAAACATTAGTGTCCTGCATCGGAAAGAGGTTACCTTCACAGTTCCTTGTTTAGGCCTCAACATCACTATGGAAACAGAAGAGCAGTGGGGTCGGGCTTTTAACAGAATTGAACCCAAAGCCGTAAATCATCTTACGAATTCTCCTAAGATTCTTTTTCTCTTTAGGAAGGATTTGGAAGTGCTAGTGTTTTCCATGCATCCAAAGGAACTTAAGGAATCTGGTATGGATTTTCTAACGCCGACAATGAGTCTGAATGCTGGCACAGCTTGCACATCTTTCAGGTGACGACACTGAGATGTCAAATAACTCACCATGCCAGGCAGAGCTTTCCAATCTTGTCTAGAGTTTGGTTTTCAAAGGCAATTCAAATATTGAGCTCTGCTGAGAAACAGGGTCTTAACAATCACCCCCTTCATGTGTGTTGTTCCAATATGGCCTGGAGAATAATTATTTCTGACTACCCCATGCCTTACTTACCTGAGAGGGGTTACCACAGAAATATTTGAAGCCAAGGAGTGTAGCAGCTGAATTGTTTCTAAAATAGGAAAATAATATCAGAAAAATAGTCCATACGTATTAGGATTGGAACTGTGGTTGGAGATATGGGAAACAGAGAGGGAAAGAACAGAGGATGGAAGATCTCAACCAGACACTGAAGGCTGCTGTCTTGGCCTGGAGTCTCTCAAAAGCAGATAGATCTGAGGACACAGATTTGAGTGCACATTCTAGTCACAAGGTAATCCCAAAAAGTGTTAAGATACAGGGAAATGAGAAGGGAGAACAGTAAGCCAAACAAGGTTGGATATTTATGCTGCTTGCAATGGATACGGGCACCAATAACTCCTGCTACAATGCATTTGGAGACAACAGACTGCCTTTATGATGATCACGACTACGGCTTGGCTAAACCAGCTGTCTCTAATGACACATGAGTGGGTGATGAGATGTGGATGGCTTCAAGATCATCTCCGTTAGTTTTAGATGAACACATATGATGATAGCATGGTCTTTAATTTCCAGGGGAGATTTTTAGGCACTGCATCCCCACTGGAATGAAGGAGATTTTAAAACCCTGAAATCACACCTTGCAGGGCCTACTTGAAATCCTTGTGATACCAAATTCATACCCATGCCAGCTGCTAGCATCTAGTGTCCCCTGAGGTCACAAATAAATGTATCAACACAACAAATCTTCACAGCAAGGCCATAAAGTAGGCACTACTGCTTGCCGCACTGAAGAAATGAAGTATAGAGAGTATATGATAATGTGTCCAAGGTCACAGAGACAGGAAGTGACGGAGTGTGGATTCAAACTCAGATCATCTGACGTGAGAACCTGTTTGTCCAGCTCCTCAATCCTGGCTTTGGCAAGCACAGATTCACACAACTTTCTTCACTACCAACTGTAAGTCACAACTTCCCCTTAGAAATTCTTCCAGTTCATTGTACCAGCCACCATAAAGTCACGCCACCCTCCCCAACACCAGCACATTCACCAACCCCTCTTCTCTGTACTGGAAGAACGGAAAAGCCCAAATCTGAGGAGCATGTGGTCCCAAACAGTGAATGGTAGAGATAATAGAAAGTTCATATTGAAGGCAACGAAGCTAATCAGAGTTCTGTCACCAGAGTTCCTGAGGTCAGGGCCTGATGCCTGGCTACTCTTAACAAGCTAGGCTCAGCCACCTGTCAATAGGCCAGTTACACAGACTGAAAAACAAAAAGTAGGCTTATTCTATGTGGCCCACCCTGGGAAGAGGAGCAGAGATCCCCAGTTATCACACACACACACACACACACACACACACACACACACACACACACAGCCCATCTGTGGAGCCCGAGCGTGAGCTTTAGGTTTACACAGAAGACCAGAGGTATGCACCACTAAGTATGGATGATCAAGGTGTGATCCTGCCCATCACTAACGTACTATTGTCTGGTTTTAATCTCTCCTTCAAGATGGTCTGACATGCTGTCAAACTGTGTGCCATCTCTTCCCGAGAGAGAAGCTTTTCCCTCCGCCAGTGTGAGATTTCTGGGGAAACAGCAGTTCCTTGAGGATCATTAATTCAGTTGTCTGATGGACAAAGGAAGGAGCAGCAAGTGTCACTTTAGAAGATCTTCACTCTTCTAAAGGATTGCTACACTGTCACCATGGATACAATGTGGGCAGAAGAGTAGCAAGCTCTGGAGATGAGTGAGATGAGATTCAGATCTCATCTCTGCCATGACCTGTGAAACCTTGACCAAGTCATTCATTTTCCCAGGCTCCCACATCTCCATCTTTCATATCTGTAAGTTGGACTAGACAAGACACAAGGTTCATAACAGCCCTGAAAATACTCTGATCCTGAAGTCCAAATAGCTTCTGGATTATTTTGAGCAACCAGCACAGCCTGGATGCTGCAGTTCCATCCTTTTCAGATGCCGAATCATTTCCAGGCCACAGCCACAGCCAAGACCAAATGGCAGAAGCCGGGGGTCGGGGGTGGGGGGGCTAATGAGCGAGTCAGCAACCACACGAGATTCTTCACCCCGTCTCAGTTTCTCAGGTTTGGCAGCCCCAGATTTTTCTTATATGAGGGGAGCCTTCGGAAAAAAATATCTCAGCAAAGTCATTTTTTCTTATTATAATAATATTTATCGGTCTCTATGGAAACAGGAAACAGACAACAGGTTATAAACACAGACCAAGCCTCAGTGAAATCAGAGAACCAGCCTCATGTTCAACAGACTGTCCCTGTTTGTAATTCACCTTTCATGATGTTCATTGCTAATCATATGCTAAAGGAGAAACACCACTATAATGAGTCCTCATGAACCCATCATGAGGTTTCTCCGATTTGCAATGCGTGACCAGTCTTGTCTCACCTCTACCCCATCTAATGCCCCAACCCTGGATAATTTTGCGGTGAATTGCACCGTCATATTGTATCATCTGTAAGTACATCGGTATGGAGCTCTGAAAAATCAAGCATTCCGTTTGAAAGCATCACTGGACCATCATCACAGGTTTTAGAAATTATCTTTTAGAATCTTTTTAAAAATTAATCAATTGTTTTGTTCTTTCTTGCAATTTTTTTGATGGTTTGTTTGTTTGTTTTCAGATGGGGTGGGTCTCCTATGTAGCCCAGGCTAGCCTCAAACTCATGATCCTCCTGTTTCTGCCCCTTTCTTCTCCCGAGTACTAGGATTATAGGCAGGGCCCACCTTGTCCACCAACACTGGCTCTTTAACATCGAACAATATTCTACATTCAATTTCTCCCAACCATCTCAGTTGTTGAGTGCATTTTGTTGTTGTTGTTGTTGTTGTTGTTGTTTTTTAAGACAGGGTTTCTCTGTGTAACAGCCCCAGCTGTCCTGGAACTCTCTTTGTAGACTAGGCTGGCCTGCCTCTGCCTCCCAAGTACAAGAAGGCAACCTAAAACACCAGGACTCCCAAGCCTTCTCTTTGCTAACGCATTATGAAAGCTTGTTTGTTTTTTGACTTATGTAACCCCAGATGTCTTGAAGCTCATAAACCTGCTTCCACACCCTACGTGCACACACCATCAGGCCAGGAGAGAACGTTTTCTATTTATCTTCTGCTATGGTCTTGTGTGATCTGAGAGTCTCCCAAGACATCATGGTTGAAGGATTACTCCTAATAGGGGGTCTGTTAGGAGAAGACAATTAGAACACTGGGTGCTGGGACCACGTAGAGGGTGAGCTACTTCCTTTGTGACTTCTAGTTATTTCCTGTTCCCTTGTTCAAAAGGTGACTTCTTACCCCAATCTGAGCTTGTGCCATTGCTACCTGATGTCACCATGCATCACAGGGCTCTCACCAGAACGGGGCCAGTGTGCCCATCACATGGACCTCCAAAACTGTAAGGTAGGTGAGCCTCTTTTCTTCGTAACCACCCTGTCTCAGGTGTTTCATCACAGTGGACATGATGAGCACCACCGGAGGGTTGAGGATGCTCTGGTTCTCCCATGGCACTTTCATTGATTCACTGTGTTACTATTTATTCTTATGAAGTCTAGTCTTTGTGGCTGGAATGTAAGTTCTTTATGGGAAGAGATCAAATCTCTTTCCATCTTGGTCTTAGCTCTATCCTCCATGCCCCACACTGAGTGTGGTCCATGGTAGACATTCTAGAAACATTTGCTGGAAAAAAAAAATATGGGTGAGTCAAGGGTTTTAACAGGAAACTTTTTATTTATTTACTTATTTATTTATTTATTTATTTATTTATTTATTTATTTATTTATTTATTTATTTATT
>CABHPR010135135.1:0-40304 GCA_902168415.1 Peromyscus melanophrys
GTGCCAGCTGATAGCTGCCTTGGGTGTCACGATTATCCCTTTCACTAAGACAAAGTCTTTCATTGTTCTTTCCTGATTTGAAGACAATTAAAAAAAAACCCACAAACCCTCAAATAAAAATACAAAATCATCCGGGAGAGACTGTGGATGGCAGTGCCACTGCGATGGTCTGCCCCAGCAAACCTCGGGCTCCCCACCCCAGCTCCAATGCTGCCCACCACAGGAGGTTTCTGTACACTGAAGCAAAGCTGGACCCAATCTATGCTCCCCAACCAGGTCTGGAGTTGAAAACGGCCTCCTGGCAGAGGGGAAGGATCTGGCATCAGCGGTGCTGGGGGCCAGGCACAGTTCTCCTTAGCGGCTGTAGCCAAACTCATCGGCATCATCAGCTCGGAAGTCTCCATAGCGCCACAGGTTCAGCTGTGAGGAGGGAAACAGAACAACATGGTTCTTCAGGGATCTGTGGCCCAATGGAAGCCACAGGGCCACACCTCTCAAACTCAGTACCTCCAGGAGCCCCAGGCAAGAACTCACCCTGGCACTCTTGGCTGACTCCTGGGCATTCAGGTATTCTGTGATCTGAAGGACACAAGAAGATGGGGAGTGGTCAAGCTGGAGGTGTTCCTGAATGAGCAGCGAGGGGCAGCTAAACATGCTGCTGCAGATATGCAGTCAGTGGAGTCCAGTACTTAGCAAACTGCAGGGTGTACAGTCACACTGCTGTCGGGACTGCTCAACTCTGCACTGGCTAGTCCATCTGCCTGGAGGACTCTTCCCTTCATGTGCACCTCAAGTCTCTGATAAAACATCCCCTTCTTCATGCCACATCCACTGACTCCCTTTTCAAACTATGCATCCCACCCCTGATCCTCTCTGGACTAGACTTCTATGTTCCCCTTCCCACAACAGTTATTCTCTTGTGACATTTGATTTGATTTAGTTGTGTTCATTTTCCTTGTCTCAGGCTGGAATATAAGTTCCACAAAGTAGGGGTAGGGTCTGTCTGTTCTCACTATAGATGGTGGGCAAAAGAGTGAACTCATAGAAAGTGTTTATCTTCATGATGTGGGCAAAAGGAATTTCTAGACATCAGAGCCCTTATGGGTAGCTTCATTAAGATAGCCAATGCCTTTGACCCCAAACCACCATGTGGACCTGTGGGCTGGAGGAGCCTTGTGACGGAGTCTTTGGAACATTCATGGTTACCACATGGCTGTGAGTGGTCCTGGGTAATAGGACTTGGAGACTCCATGTTAGAGAAAAGGACTGAGAGGGAGGAGGTAGGTTTGGACCCTCTGCATCACCCCTGGCACAGCTCCCGAGCCTGTCGACTGGGGCACATGCAGAGGGAAACTTTCTGCTCTAGTTTGCAGCTGCATTCTCAGCCAAACCCGCAGCCAATTAATTTGTGCTTTAATTAGATTTTTTTAAACCCCAACAAACCCAAACCCATTATCTTTCCTCAGCAGGACCTGGAGGCTGGTGGATCCCCTGCTTCCGCACTGGCTCTGGGTACAGTCCCCAGTCCCTCATCTGTGCGCTGCTGATGGTGCAGGGCCTGTGCTAAGGGCCTGCTTCCAGGAGGGGCCCTCACATCACATACCACTTTCTGGAACTGCTTCTCCTTGCGCACCTCCACCATGACCAGCCCCTCCTTCACCAGGCCCAGCCCCACGTCGCCTTTGGAATCCGCGAATTGCAGAGTGACGTGGGGGCAGCTGGCACTCAGGTGCTCCACATTGAGCAGGCACTGAGTGTTTTGAATGTCCCGCACCACACTGTCCACAGCATCTGTGCGAGCATCCTCCTGGACAGGGATAAAGCCGTGTTAGTGAGGGGAATGAACGAAGGCCAGATAAGAGCTGCCTGGGTCTCAAGACCTATCTGTCCCTGGGCCTCCAGCGGAGTTCAGGACTCTCCCTCTAGGTCTCTGTAAATAAACACAGGTCCTGGACATAAAGGACCCCTTCCTCTACCCAACTAACTGTACTTAAACCATTCTAACCCTCAACTTTTGGACCCTACCCACCTGCCTTATGTCTCTGAGGGAAAGTGGCCTTCTCTTCCCAAAATTTACCCAGTGACTGTTGCCCAGGCCTCTAAACTTGTACAGTCTTGCTCTAGCATGTTGACCCGATCATCTCTCTCTCATCTTCACTATACTAGCTCCTGGGTTCTCGTCACACATCTCCCTATCCTCACAGACGCTCCCCAGCTCAATCTGTGCACTTGCCCACCATATCTTTTGTGGTCTGTTTTCCCTTTGGCACATTTTGTAAGAAGTTATGAAGCAAATGGTGATGATTCCTACCTTTCCTCCTGCATCTATACCCTGTCCCTGGAGGTAGCACTAGCCAGGATGCTCACGCACCTTTGCTCTGAGCACCAGGTACCTCCTTGAAGATAAAGCCTCAGCCTACTCGGTGGAACTCCCTGAGGGAGGAGATGCTGCTGACTGGTTCTCTCTTCCTGGAAATTGGGACCACTACAATTCTTTTTTTTTTTTTTTTTTTTTGGTTTTTCAAGACAGGGTTTCTCTGTATAGCTTTGCGCCTTTCCTGGAACTCACTTGGTAGCCCAGGCTGGCCTCAAACTCACAGAGATCCGCCTGCCTCTGCCTCCCGAGTGCTGGGATTAAAGGCATGCGCCACCACCGCCCAGCAGGGACCACTACAATTCTGAGCACAGATCCTACTATCCTCCCTTTCCTGCCTCTGGGCTCCTTGTCCTCACCTTATCTGTACCTCCCAAGTCTCTCTCCTCCCTGCCACAGCTCTCACATTACTCTGCACCATCTCAGATACTCCCATGGTTCCAATGTTCAAGTCCATAACTCTAGGTCTAACCTCTCTTCCATACTGGACCCTGTGTAGCACTGTGGAGATCCTCCAAGCTCAAACTGCTCCTTTCCCTGGACCAACAACAACACAGCCATGTATCAGGAAGTCAGGGGCATCTCAGCTTCCTCTGCCTTGTCCCATCTCTCCGATATTGCCATGTGTTTCTGAGACTCGTCCACCCCCCTCTCCCTAACTCCCCAAGTGGCCCTGGTGAGGCTGCCTTATCTCTAGCCGAGATTGTTAGGACCATTTCCAGCCATTCCTTCCAGTCTATCCCCCACTTACAAAGCTATCAGAAACATATCTGACCATGTCACACTTTGGTCACAATGCTGTCACTTCCCTCCCTGCCTAAGGTACAGAGCATAAGCTCTTGCCAGGACAGACAAGACCACAATATCCAGGCCCTAAATTACCTTTGTCTTCTCCTCTCTTACTGCCCACTACTCCCTAGGATTCAGCTGTGGGGACGGAGTCTTATACCAGTGCACCTAACTCACCAGGCCTACCCTCTGCTTAAGGACTCACTGAGCCAAGTGGTGGTGGCGGCGGCAGCGGCGGTGGCGCAAGCCTTTAATCCCAGCACTCAGAAGGCGGAGGCAGGCGGATCTCTGAGTTTGAGCCCAGCCTGGTCTACAGAGTGAGCTACAGGACAGTCAGGACTGTTAAATAAAGAATCCTTGTCTCAGAAAACAAAAACAAACAAAACCCCCCAAAACCCCAACTAACTGAACGGCTATCATGCCATCTTGTCTGTGGTACCTTCTCTCAATTCCCAGGGTCGAAGCTAACATAACTTCTGAGTCCTAGCACAACAACAGATAATGCACACATGTCCATCTTCTCCTGACAGGCTGTGAGGGCTGCAGGAAAGGCTGCGTCAGTCCCCTCGTCTGTACTCACGTCTTGGGGCACCTGGATGAAGGCGAAGGCATACTCTGTGGCTTGAGCTGGCAACACACGAGTGCTGAAGGCAGGTGGTAGGGTACCCAGGCGGGTGGATGGTAGGATCTCTCTCTAGAGAGGAAGCACCAGGACATCATAGTCACATATGAGGGTAACCTCTGAACCAGGCTGCTGGGAACTTCACTTTGGGCTCTCCCACTTGTTTGGCTCAGTTCCATTTTGCTAGTCTCCTAGGCTTCTCTAGTTGGTAAAACCAACTGCTAGCTCTCTGCCACATGGGCTCCCTGTCTAGTACTCCATAGGGTAGGGTGCTCACATCAGGAAGGCTCCTGACAGTGCTGGGCATGCAGGCCTCTGGCTCTGGCCCAGGTAGCTGGAGTCACTCCGGCCTGGCAATACCTCTTTACTGTGTTCTCCCAGGGACCATGAGAGAGCATGGCCCTAGATCTGGACTTTATGCTAGAAGATCCTCATATCTTATCTTTGAGGGATGAGGACAGTAGATGGCCACTGCCACACCTCAAGAGTGTCAAGTTCCCTAAGACCTATCAGTGTTTGAAGGCCTCTGGCCATATTTCCCTGTACTTCCTAGTAGTTCCGGGGGCCTGGCCTGCTTTACAAAGAGCAGAGGTGCCCAATGTGTACGCCCCATCAGTATGCAGGACTTTCGAGAGATGAGACGGACTTGACCAAGGGATGCCTGATGGTCCCTGCCTTGCCGGCCTTCCACCCTGGTCCCCAGCACTCACATTGCCGTAGTCAATGTAGAAGACATGCACTTTGGCAGGGGACTCCACCTTTTCTACCCGAGCACGGTACCTGAAACAGCATCATGGTCAGAGTTCAGAGGATAGCGCTAGGAACCTGATCTCCCCAGGGACATAGTATTTCCTGCCCAGGGTCACTGGGTGTCACAGAGGCAGGTATTCAGACTAAGGAGGCCCAGGCTCAGGGAGCTCTGGACAGCATCTACAGGAGTTGGAGTGGGCCTGGGAGCAAGGAGGGAGAAGGGAGCATGTGGAGCAGATTAATGTGTCCTTGGGGCATAAAGCAACAAGAGTAATGACTAGATTGATGTCTGCTGTTTAAGCCCAGCACACTAAACAGCAGCTGTAATTAGCCGGCAGATCTGTCTGGGAGGCTGCAGCAGGGAACACATCCAAGTTACTTCGTCACCCTGGGAAGGCCAGGGGCTCTACCCTTGGTACATCATCCATGAGTGACCTTCTTCCGGCCTGGAAGTTCTGCTGCTCGGATCTGAGACAGCAGAGGTGCAGGGTTGGCTGGCTGGTCTGGGCTCATTGTGGACAAACCTCCAACTGACTCCTGACATCATCCTTCCTTGAGGGGTGAGGGCTGGGTTGGAGGGTATCAGTCAGCAGCCTTACTATCCTGTATCCCCAGGAGAGGGGGAGTGGCACCACTTTATCCTACCATCTCTGGAGGCTGGCTGGATGACAGCACTCCCCTCTCCATGAGGGGGGATACCCTGGAGATCTGGTAGAGGCTGTCACCAACAACCCAGGAGAAAGCAGTTCTGGGTGAATGCCTGCCATCTAACAGCAGCTTTGCAGGCCTGTGCCCCAGGATACTTTTCCATCCTGCTTAAGCCCTGCCACCCCGCTGGGCCCTGTGGCTCACCATTCTCCATCTACAAATTTGGCAATGCAGAACTCGCCCCGGCGGGGGGCATAGGAACCCTCGACAGGAGGGTGGCTGGAGATGTCATTGCGCATGTTCTCCATCAGCTTTTCCAGCTGGGTGCCTGTAAGGAAAAGAGGGCAGTGAAACGCGGGAGCCTCACTCCTGGGTGAGCACAGGGACAGAGGGCACTAAGCACTGGCTACCTCAGCCCATGCAGGGCAGTCCTTTGTGGCTCCCACTCAAGCAGCTTCATGCCAGCCACATTCAGAAGTGAACTGGTGACTTGGTTTATCTCGGGCCTTGCATGTACACACCCTTCTAATATACTGGCCAGGGTGCAGGAGCCCTGGGGAATGTGCCTGGGCCTTCTTAACTCTTTTTCAAGTACTGGGGATGGAATTCAGGGCCTGTGCATCCCAGGGAAGTGTCATACCACTGAGGTACATTTCTTGTGGCTAGGTAGGTCTTGACTGAGGAAGTAGGAAGGAAAATGGATACTGAGCACAGCTGAGCAGCTTCTAGAATAAGGGCTAGCAGCCTGGACCCCATTCTTACAATAAACAGCTCCTGGGCTGGATCTCATGATTAGCAGGAACCACTCTGCCCAATGTCTCCTGGGAGGCAACAGGATGGATCCCTTATAACCACAGACAGGAAAGGACCTCAGAATCAGAGCCTTGAAAGATGTGGGAGGAGTGAGTGGGACACAGAAGCTCCACTTATTCAAACAGGTACTCTGGCCCTTGTCACCCTGTAAAATTCCTGCTGAACAGCACTTCCAATGCTGCCAGGTTCTACCTCTTCTCAGCAGGGGGCAGTGCCCCACTTTCCTGCCCAGTCTCCCTGGCTGAGGGTCAGAGCCCTTGATGTTTACCTATAGCTCCTTGGCTAGTTTCGGCAGTACCCGAGGTCTCATCTCCCTTCTCTGGCTCCTTCCCTACCCTCGCTTTACTAGGCACCAGTCCCCTGTGGCCTATCCTTTTGTGGGTCTTCTGGCCCGCATTCCAGTTCAGCCTCACAGTCTCTTTGCTCTCTTCCGCCTCGCAGGTGAGGGCAGGGCTGGAGATGTGCAGTCTAAGCGTGGCACTCCTCTTTCCCTTCAGGGCTGAGGCTCCACTCTAACAGGGGCAGAACACGTTTATTGTGGCTAAACTTGCTACCATCAGCCCTGTTAGTGCCCCGTCTGTGTTTATGTTTCTGCCATTATACTGTGAGCTCCTTCAGCGCACAGACCATAGCTCACTTGTTTGTTTACTTGCACAGGGCTGGTAGGATTCCCAGTGCATGCAGGGTGCTTACTAATCCAACCATACTGAAATGATCTCTGCATATGCACACATGTCCTCTTCTTGGGCTGCTGTGCACCCACAGTCCTGGCATTCATTCAATTGAGTGGTGAGGCCTCTGGGCTCCTCCAGAGTGTTCCTTGCTCACAGATACCCAAGCTCCAGGGAAGCAGCCTTTACATTGACAGGTACTCCTGAACTCAGTCTGCTTGCAATTTATTGGATTTCTGGGTTCCAAGGCAACAGAAAGAAATAGGCTCCTGCCTCCTGCCAGCAGCCACAGCCTACTGGAGGTTCTTATATAGGGTCTGATTGGTCACTTGCAGCTAATGTTCTTATCAGACTCTTTGTGAAGATGAACTTTAATAGAAAGGGGACAGGGTGAGAGAATGTGCCTCGAGGAGCCCAAAAAGGTTCAGAGAGGGAGGCTACAGATCCTGGGTCTATTTTCATGGACTTAACAGAGCCACAGAAGCATCCTCTTTGGCACTTACTACTAGGAGCCGGTGACAATATTCTAGAAATATGAGCTTTTCCTAGTCCTTTCTTTCCTATTTCTGCCTTGGACACCATTCTCTCCAAGCACCCTGGCTTTCTAGAGCAGCCAGAGACAACCTGATAGGGTTTCCCATGAGGGAGTCACACAGAAACTTGTACCCTCAAGCTCTGCCTCTGAACACAGTGAGGCCATGTAAGGTGGTCCTTCCTAGTGGAGCCCTCAGGTGAATCTTGTCCCTGGGCAGGGACTATTTAGAGTTCCTCCCCCAGGCTTCCAATGACCATTCTAGCTGTTCCTCTGCTCACTCACAGACCTCATTTCTACTTCTATCCTATGAGGTAAGATTCCTTTTCAGTCTTGAGGCTGGCTGTTTTCTGGGTTCATTGCCAAGGTAATCACTGGGCCACCTTTTACCCTTAGGAGAAGTGAATCCTCAAGGCTGATCAACGTTCATCCCTCCTCCACTTTTCCTCAGCCCAGGAAGAGGAACTGAAGTTTTCCTTAGTGAAATAACACTGTCACAGAAGCAGCTGCCTGGGACATGGCATTAGAGCCAAGTGGCTGAGCTGGGCTGATGGAAGCTCAGAGTAGGTTGGGGAGTGGGATGGAGGAAGCCAGGCAAACACCTTATCCTGCCATTCCTGGTGCTGCCCATATCTGCACATCCCTCTGCTCCCAATGACCCGCCCCAAGAGCAGCATGAAGAGGAGAGAGGTCAGGGGAAGTACGGAGTGGTGGAGGTGGCTGCTACCCTGTCCTCTAGAAACCTGAGGTCTCCGTAGAGTCCCTGGCTATCGGGTGGCCGACTGAGAAGAGGAGAGAAGGTCTTTTACAAAGACTGCCAGGGGATAGCTTCCCCTAGAGCCTGCTTGTTGCCATGGAAACTGACCACCACACTTCTATACTAACCTCTATAGGAGAAGAGAGAGAGGCGCAGGCTCCTTTAGTCCTCTCTAAGAAGCAGGGATCCCTGACCACATCAGACAATCTACTCCATGATTCCTGACACACTCAGGCAACAAATCCTCATGCCCAGCCCTGCCAGGGGTGTCTGGGAGTAAAAGCATTACCTAAGAGTCTCAGAGAACCACCCAGATGAGTCTGTAATGTCACCTGTCCTCAGAGGACCTGCTTGGCCATCCACACCCCCATTTCCACTCCAGGGCTCACTTGTGGGTTTCTGAGGTAATCCTTAGGGGCAGTAGCAGTTGTAAGCTGCTTGGGAGAGAGTCTGGAGCCCTCGGGCCCAGATCCTGGGGTAGGCTGGACCACGCTGGGATCTGTGAGGCAGCAGCACATGGCACTCACCAGTCTCCACGTCTTGCACGTAGAAGTGCAGGTCGTCTGTGATCTCAGTCACAAACACGGGCTTGTAGCTGGCGGAGCGCTCCTTCTCCTCCAGCACAGGTAGTAGCTCCTCCACAGGCTGCTCCTCATAGTGGGCCCAGACCTGCAAGTGCGGCAGTGAGGACGGGGTGGCTGAGAAGGACATCAGTGAGGACACCAACCAGGGGTCTGGGTAAATGGGGCTACTTGGAGGGCTGATTCTGAGCAGGAAAGGTAGAGTCTCTGGAGATTTGGTGTAGAGGGTCTGATTCTGGTAGGAATCAGAAGAACTGGAAGCTTATTAAAAGCAGGCTCCAGGATCTCCCCCCAGGCTTATTAAATTAGAATCTAAAAAGCTAGGGGGAGAGGCAAACCAAAATCAAACCAATTTTCAGGTGATCCTATGCATAGTGGAGCGTGAGGATCCCACCAATGAGCTGCCTTGGCTTTGGGCTGCTTGCTTAGTCCCTCTAGTTTCAAATCTCCATCTCCCTTCCCAGAGTGCTCTGCAAGGTCGCCCCTGTTCCTGAGGTGCACCAAGCTGTAGCTGGGAGAGGGGGACATGTCTCTGTGCAGAACTGCATCTCCTCTGCTCTGAGCCACTCACCTCCAGCAGGTTGCTCTGACCTCAGCTCAGAGGCTCGGCCACCCCTCTCCACCCTTCCCTCTCTTCCTTCCTTCCTTCCCCAAGCCCTGTGCCAGAGCTGCAGCAGCTCAGAAGCTGATTCGACGTGACAGCGCGTCAAGTCCAATCCTGCGGCCAGGAGATTAGCCAAGTAGTGAGGCCTGTCAGAGCATAGGAGGGAAGTGGCTCTCCAGCTGAGCAGCAGGAAGCGGACGGGGAGTCAGGGGACGGGACCACCCATGGCATCATGAAGACACGTACAGAGGAAAAAGAATGGTTCAAGTATTAGTCAGAAACCTGCTTGCTCACTAGGGCCACGCACCTAAACATTCTCCCAAGTATCAATTCATTTGAGCCTCACAAACAACCTTCTGAATGGGTATCATGTTAATTCCTCTTTTGCTAATGGGGAAACTGAGGTACACAGATCTGCAGTCAGAAATAGGTCCTTGGCACTGGCTGGGTGTCCTGGAGGCAATAGGCAGCACAGGGCCATGGGAAAAGCTTAGAAGGCATGGGCTGTTACCCTTTATCTTGGGTTTGACTTTAACAAGCCATCTCCAGGTCCACTTCCTTTGATTAGAACATTAACATACAGTCACTGATATTCCCAGCTAATGAGCAGATTCTTGGGGGGCCCCTGGAAGGAGCTGAAAGGTAGGCATGCTGCAATCATGGAACTTCCTTGGGTCACCCCTCAAGTCTACACTTCTGTCTTTCATGTGGTGTCAGTGTGTGTCTTTCTATCGAAAGAAGGAGCAAAGAATGTGGGCTTCCTGAGTTCAGGGGATGCCAGTGGAGTGGCTAAGGCCTAGCTGGCCTCAGTTTCCCACCACGCTACACAAAGAAGTGCTTTCCACAGCCGCACTGGTGGGCTGCACTCTGTGCCTGGCCTCCAGCTGCCAGCACCTCTCCATCACTCCCACCACTGCTCTCCTTCCAGCACCCAGAGACTTAAGACACACACCAGCCCCAGCCCTGGCTGGCCAGGAGAAGCAGGCGGTGGAACACTAATGCACAGCTCTGTCTCCCCTAAGGGTTCACAGGCCCATGTGCCTCTAGCTAGTCAGGTTCCCCATGAGAGGACTTTGGTGGATAGTCAGATGCTTTCAACTACGGCTCTGGGCTCTCTCCCTAGGCTTCTCTGGCTGGAAGGTGTCTGCTCAGCCAGGCATTCCTGTCGAGCCCTCGGAACGCCACAGATCAACAGGACTTACACTGCTTCTAACAAGCCTGTCATCACCGCCTTAAAGAGGCTGGAGCCACCGCCAGGCACCTTCCTGACCCAGCTGTCTTCCCTTCCGCCAGCACCCATGCTTCTCCCCTCCCCCTCAGCACCCCAGTACTTCAGCTGTCTGCAGCAGCCCTTTCCTCCCCTCGCCTGCTCTGCCCAGCTTCTCCAGCTGCTTCCTTTCCTAGCTTTCCTCCTGGGGAAGAGACAGGCCTCTGTGGTAGTCGACAGAGAGGATCCTGGGTCTGGGAGCCATTCAGAGACCCATCCTACCCCAGCCTGCTTCCTGGGCTGTGGCTGTTGGGGAGGGTGCTCCTCAGCTGTGTTGATGAATCTGGAGCAGACTGACAGGGTGAGAGCAGAAACTGCTAATGAGTCCTCAAGAAGAGCCTGAGGCGAAAGCATCGAGTTCCCTCCCTGGGGAGAGGGGGTGGAGCTTTGTTCATCACAGGCTCAGGTGGGCAGCAAGCTGAGGTCACCAATGATGTAAACCAAAGCCTGACAGATGCCCACTGCCCCAGGTCAGAGAGCTCACCTGGCTGGAGGACAAGAGAGGTCACACTGCCTCCTGGGCTGAGAAGACAGTGAAAGCAAGGTGCCTACCTATGGGAAGGCAGGTGCCAGAGGCTGTGAAGAAACATTCCAGGGTAGAAGAGGTAGCTGCTCCTCAGGAAAGGAAGCTGGATTCTAAGAGAGGCTTCAACTCTTTGGATGTGGCTCCTTGGACAGTGAAACCATGAAGGCTCCTTGTTTCTCTCTGGGGAGAGGGGGCAGCACAGCTATTCCTTGGGACTTGGCAGCCAGTAGTCCTAAGCAAGGTGGTAAATGCCAAGTCTCTTTTTTGGTGTGATGGAGCCTGTCTTCTGGGATGGGCATGGTCCTCACCCTTAGACCAAGGTCTTACCTCTGTTGGCTGATAATGCCTTTGTACAGCGCTACCTCAGGAGGAAAGACAGACACACTGACAAGACCCCTGCTGGACAGATGCTTCCTGCCCACAGCCTTCATAAGCCTCTCAGCTCACAGCTCTGCTATGCTCTTGTTTGGGGGAATCTTTGTGGATGCTCCTCTTCCTGGACTCATGGGAAGGTGACTAGGAAAATTCAAAGACCTCTTCTAGAATGAGCAGTAACTGTGTACACAGACACTCAGAGTTAAGGCTTCACTCCCAGGCTCTTGACAGAGGGAGGAGCTGGGAAAAGACCCCTATGGACAAGATGTTATCCAGGGAAATGTGAGTCTGGACTCAGCAGCAGGGCCCAGGCAGACGAGGAGCCTGTTAGAGTTAGTCTCCCCTGATCTTGGGCCATTTCGGAGTATTAATGTGGAGATGTCTTCCTGAGCTCTGATGGTGGTAGGGTTTACGGCCAGGCTGAAGAATGGTGTATTTTCTTTTTCAAAGCTAGGATTGTGGTGGATCTGTCTTAGGGCAAGGCACTGCTGTGACGCTTCACAGCTCTGGCTATAGACTGAGCCTCCTCCCTCCTCTGCTCCTGCTCCAGGCTGTTCTGCAAAGCCAGTTTCTGATCTTCTCAGGTTCCTTCTACATCTGCGGCTTTTTAGGGTTCCCTGTTGCTGCAGCTACCATGAAGGAAGGAGACTATTGTGCTGGGCACAGGAATAGATCAGAATGGGTCAGGAGCAGGGGCTCTGTCTTCCTGGTTTCTGCACCCCTGGTCCTTTCTCTTCTTTGTGTTTCTTCCCAGGGAACCCCAGACTCTCTTCCTGCCAGGGGAGAAAACTGTGTACAGAGAATCCACTGGCTGGAGTCTCTCCGATCTAAATCCTATTCAATATCCCTGCTCACTAGGCTCCAAGGGTGTGACTGGCATGGAGCCAGGGTAGCAGAGGCCTTCAAACGCACAGCAGGGAGGCCAAGCTCAATAAAAACTAATCAATGGTCAATCCAGCCCTGTTCAAGGCCCTGCTGGGATGAGAAAGAGGGAGGGAGAAGGAGAGAGGGAGAGGGACAGAAGAAGAAAGGGAGAGAGAGAGAATGTGTGTGGGGGGTATCTGCCACCTGTGACTCCCTCCTTGTTCCTGCCCAGAACCCCTAAGTGCAGAGGAAGGGGAGGGTCTTATGGGGCACAGGGAAGAATAAAACCCTGCAGGGAGGCAGCAGAGTTCTCTAGCCAGACTGAGCTTCTGATCCTAGTGTGTACTGAACAGACTCTTGAAGAGGCAGCTTCTAGGCTTCAGCAGCATCAGGTTCCTCCAGATAGACACACTCACTAATGCACGCATGTACAGTCACGCTGTCCAATTCTGCACACACCTAGTCTCACATAGTCTCTCAGTATTCCCTTTCCTGGTTTAGCCTGTATGTATAAATATTTACACACTGTAAAGGAACCAGAACCCTTTATTCCTCAGTAACAGACGTAGCCCTCAGGAGGTCACAAGTGGGAAGTGTTGGGTATACCCAAGATACCCAGGTTCCTGTCGCCCAGCTGGCTTCCAAACTCCTTCATCAGCTGGCAACTCTGAGGGTCACTAACAGGTTATGCAGACAAAGCTCTTCCTCAGAACCAGCTCCACTGGGAGGTGGAGAGCCAGGCTGGTTCCTCTGGATTATAGTGGACTGGGATTGCAGGAGAGGGATCCACGGGGAAGGTGGCCCAGTATAGAGAGTCGCGTGCTGCATTTTAATTAGAATGGAATAAAAATGTGCAGCTCATGTAAGTAATTAATCACTGGTAATTACTCCTTAGCATCATCAAGTGGCACCAACAGAATGACAACTTGGGTTCTTTCAGACAAGTCTACTGTGCAGTAAATAAGGACGCCTCGTGCTATACCTGGCAGGGAATCCAGCCAGCCCCTCAGGCCAGGTACCACTCCCTGTCCTTACCCAAGTCCCTCCCGGGCCTCTACTGTGAGTTGACAGACCTGAGGAGGCAGCTTCTGGGCTCCAGTGAGTTTTCATGTGCTGAGTGCTAGAGGACTGTGCCATAGGCATAGATGCCGCCTTTAGTTTACACACTGATGCCAATCTAGCCCTCTATGCATCTATTCTGGGACAGTTCAACCTTGTAACAGGAAATCCACTGTGCCTCCAGTCCCCTGCCTCAGACAGATGACATAGGAATGGCAGTCTAAATTCAGCTGTCATAAAGACTGTGACTCTCCTTTCCTGTGGAAGCCAAGGCTGTTTGCTTCCCCGCCCACTCTCAGGAGATGGGGTTTAAAGTGACCAGGAACTGCAGCAAGGAGGAAGGGAACCTCCTCTGACGCCCTGAAGCTCCTCTAGACCGCAGACAGTCTCTTGTGCCCAGCCTGGGTTTCTGGGCCACTTCCTTATGGAGTCTGTCCACCTGTGTTCTCCTGCCACCAAAGTGTATGACACCTGCCCCAGTTCCTAGAGGATGACTAAAGACAGATCCCTAGGCCCAGTACTGAAAGAGGAAGGAGGCCCTGAGCCAGGAGGCAGCTGCTTTGGCCTGAGGAAGAATACAGTGTGTTAGGGGTACAAAGCCCCCAACTCCTATTGGCAGGTGTCTTGGCTTTGGGAAGTGGATTTCAAGCCAGATGGCCACCCTATGGGGAAGGAAACATTTATTCTTGGAACAATTTATAGTTTAGCATGGCTGTCCCACGAAACCCTCTTCAAGCTCAGAGGAGCCCTGACAGATTGGTGGCTGGCTGATTTATCCCATTATTAGGCAGGCTGTAAGTCAATGGAGACAGGCTAGTGTGGGAGGGGGTCAGCCCAGCTCCCACCCCTAAGCCACAGAGTTCCTTAATAGTCAATCTGTTTCCCAAAGCTGCTTTGGACCCACCCCCCTTGTCTCCTCAGTGCAGTATCTGCAGAGAGAGAGGCTGTAAATCTGCTGTTCTAAGGGCTTCCATGCATCTCCCTGGGCTGCTTCCCCACAGGGCAGTAGGAAGGAAATTCAGAGGTGGGCTGCCCAGTCCCTTGGTGGGCACTGACAGAGAAGGGCAGGCTGACCCCAGGCTCTTCACTGGTGGTGTCCTGGTCATTTCTTCTCCTGCTCCAAGGTCATCCACAGTATCCTGCTATAGGCCTGGGACACCACTGGGAATCTTGCAGGCTGATGGCCCTGGCCCACTGCAGGTCTGTAGCAGGCTTATGACCCAAGGTGCCTAAGCGGACACCTTATCCCTGGCTCTTCGGTGTGTGGGAAGGAAGGTGAGAAAAAGCACACGCTAAGAAACGACCAGCACATGGCCACACTTGGTACCTTCTCTTTCCTCTGCTTGGCGGCCTCCTCGGCAGACAGGAGGGGCTTGTAGTAGGCACTGCGCTCGGCAGTGAAGTGGACCTTGGAAAGTGCTTGTTCTACCAGCAACACAGACAGGTTGGCCCCATCCATGTGCAGCCAGCCGATGAAGTTGCCAGCCTTATCCATGCTCTCGACTTCTACCTCCACCTGGGAACAAAAGATAGGTGTGTGTCAACTTGTGGGTGCAGGTCAGCATGGGTAAGGGTTGAGAGTGGCACCAAGGCTCTCAAGCCTCAGTCACTCCTACATTCATTCTATGTAGCAGAGGCAGCTAGAACCAGAAGTCCAGAGTGAACGTATTGTCGACACGGTACAGTGATGCCAAGGACCCCAATGCCTCAGCCCCACGCAGGTTGTGAAACCTTCCCCAAGTGAGGCTCAAAGGGATGACAGAGCCTTCCTTGAGTGTGAGTGAGTGTGAATGCTGACAGTGTGCAGAAAATCTCCACTGTAGCTTTCTCCCCCATCCATGTTTATAGCCTGAAGACTGCTCCTACTGAGATGAGCTAAACCTGTCTCCTTGTTCAGCTTACGTAAAAATCCTGCCTTCTTGTTTATCTCTATGTAATAGCCCCGCCTCTCTATTCAACTGTATACAATTAAACACACTGCGCTTCGGCCTCTCCATTAGAGAGCCCAGGCCACCCGATCCCAGCTTTTCTGTGTCGTGTGTTTGTCTTTTTTCATGTCCTCACTGCCCCGCTTCGGACAATCCCTGCAAGATTCACCAGTCCGCTTTCCTTCCCCCCTTCCTTTTGGCAGGGAGCTAGCTACTGGGGTGCACTTGACTCACCTTGGCTGAAGGAGGCCCTCTGCTTAGCTGTGCATGTGTGCGTAGGAGTGAGGTGAGAAGCAGGCTGAAGATGGTGCACCCCACCCTTACCCACCACAGCTCTTGTGAGGAAGACAGGCAGGCTGAGGAGCAAGGCAGTCCCTGGGGAAAGGGAGACTGCATTCTTCCAGGAAGAACTGAAAGGATTAACGTTTAATGGAGGTAATTAAAGAGGCTTCCAGAAAGTGATGGGAGGAGAGAAAGGGGACAGGTAAGGACGGAGGGTGTGGGTGGAGCTGCAGTAACACACGGGACAGTCTGGGGGGGCAACTCCAGAGGTCATCTTTCAAAAGGGAAAGTAGAGAGGTGGGGTCATTACCACAAGCCCAGATACTGCAGCAGAGTTTCATGGAGGGCTCTATTCCCAGGACCCCAGGGCTGGCACAGACTCTGTTCCTCCAGGTGGATGGCTCAGGGTTGTGTCTTTTGGGGAGGTTGACCTGACCCTACCTCAGAAAAGCAATGGCCCACAATAAATTTCTTCCTTGATTCTCTCTCGACCCCCATTCTTTCTCTGCTAAAGGGGCCTATAAAAGCCTTTGCTGCTAAATGTAAAACTTGTATTAATTTAAATGGCTTCAAGCTCGATTAAGCAATAAAATGAATGTCTAAATACTAAGGAATTCTCAAAGCCTGAGCTGGTGCCAGTGGCAGAGGGCTAAAAGGAATGAGAGTGGGTAGTTGGGAAATGTTCGGTGATATTACTCTCCCAAAGCAGACAGAGGTGGCTGGGTTAGGAGGGGCAGAGACAAGGTAACAGAGATAAAGGTGAAGGGGCGGGGCCAGGGAGGCGGGGCCCTGACTTGATCCTAGTTTTTCGCCACTCTTGCTCCTAATGAGTGGGACACCATTGAAACTGCTCCAGCAGGGCAACTCACCCTCTCCCTGGGCTCTCACAGCTTGTTTCAGGAGCAGTCCCTCCTCCTGCTTCTCTGCTTTCTGATGAGGTAATGGTGGCCCCTCCACCATACAGGCTTAGGACCCTGGAGCTCTTCAGCAGAGCTACATGTAGTGGGAAGAATCAGCACTTAGTGCTGATAGGTGCTAAAACAGACTTCTCCTTGCTCTGAGTCTAGCAATTAACTTGTGAAGAAGAGCAAGCGGTGCTTAAGAGTCCCATGCTCTGATCCACCTCTCAACAGCCCAGGGTACTGCAAACTTGAGATTCCTGTAGGGAGAGGGCTGGGGGAGCTGAAGGGGCCATCAGGCCTGTAGGAACCAGAGAAAAACTGATGGGCATGACGTCACTGTGGAAGACCACCTTTCTTTTGCCTTAATTTGCCAAGTCTTACCAAACAGGCTAAGGCCAAGAAGCAGTAGGTCCCAGAGGAACTCGGGGGTGGCAGTAGGAAGAACAGATGGGCTTGCTGCCTTGTGTTTGGAAGCTCAGGGGACATGTGCCCAGCCAAAAGCAAGCAGTGCTGGTTCAGTTCCCAGCCAACATGGAGTCCAAGCCCACACCAGTTTCCTCCTTCTCTGACCTGTCATGTTACAGAGTTTTAGTAGCCAAGTGTTTCCCCCCCTAAAACAGAGAATGTCCCCCTTCCCTCCACATGACCACACAGCATCCCTCCAGGCTTGGCAGGCTCCTAGGCAGCTTGCAGTGGGCCACTGTGGTTTTCTGCAGCGGGTTGGGTTGTTGGCACTGATGTAAGAAGCTCAGAGATGGGTTGCTGAGGCAACCAGGCAGGAACAATCTCTCTCATCCTACACAGTGCCACGCTCAGACCTCACTACACATGGCAAACCCCAAACTGACACCAAATTCTCTGAAGCCAGAATCTAGATGCTTTCTCCAGGGCTTGCCAGGGAGAACCACAGCTAGCGGATATACCTGGGGCCAATCCATCAAGGAGCAGTGGGTTCTCCCTGGCAAGCAAGCCCAGACCTCACACGTATCCAGCTTCTTTCTGCCTGCAATCGATGTGCTAACTTGGGCTTGACAAGTCCCTAGGCCCTGGCGAAAGAAATCTTTGGCCTTGGGCAGTGTGCTGCCACAGGTTCCATCTGAGGTTGTCGAAGGAGATAGAGCTGTTGCTGGTAGGGCTCAGCTTCCTCCTTCATTACAACTGCCAACGACATAGTAATTTCTCAATCAAACAAAGGCTCTCAGGGGAAGGTGTCTGGGCTACTGTTTTTGCAGGCTCCCGAGTTACTTGGCTCCTGGTCTCTGCAGTCAAGTTCCATGATATAGCTCTCCTTTCCTGGATATACCTAGGCCTGGATAGGTGCTGGAAGTCTGTGACTCTTTTCTGGCATGGAGAATTGAGGGCCTCAAGGGCAGAGGTTAAGCAGGGAGCTCCCAGAGTGGAATGCATGACCAGTCTTCCCTACTTCTCTACTTTAGACCGACTGCCAGGAATCTGTGGTATAACTGTAACGGTATGAGGATCTATACCTGCACAAATTCTAGTTCTGTTTACCTCCAGGACTCAAACTTGTGACATTCCCCCTCACCTCTCCAAACACGAGCCAAGGATGGCTGTGTTTATTTATGGTTAGAGTTACTTGGAATATTTAGAAGACTGGGTCAGGAGGATCACTTGAGCCCAGGAGTTCAAGGCCTAGCATAGGCAACACAGGTAGCCATGTAAAACAGACATGCTCACAGAGAGAAGGAAAGAGATTACATAGATACAGACTTGTTTTTGTTGTTGTTGTTGTTTTGAGGCAGGGTCTCATAAAGCCCAGGCTGGCCTCAAATTCACTTAGTTGCTGGAGATAACCTTGAATTCATGATCCTCCTGCCTCTATCTTCAAGTGCTGGGATTACAGGAGTGTGCCACTATGCCTGGCTTTATTCTTTCTACTTAATAGTGCCAGGAACCAGTCTAGGGCTATGTGCTCGCCAGGCACTTCCTCTACCACTGAGCTACAGCCTCAGCCCACACACTCCATTCTTGTTATCCATGACAGTGTTATAAAGTGACCATGAAGACTGCATTAGAAAATACTGAACCATTATTCCTAGAGGGAATAAAAGGTTTGGGGGGCTGGAGAGATGGCTCAGTGGTTAAGAGCACTAGCTGCTCTTCCAGAGGACCCAGGTTCAATTCCCAGCACACACATAGCAGCTCACAACTGTCTGTAACTCCAGTTCCAGATATCCGACACCTTCACACCAATGCACATAAAGTAAAGTTAAATGCTTTCTTTAAAAATAATAATTTTTAAAAAAGGTTTAGGAATCTGGGAGTCTCTTATTACCTGTTCGTCAAATATCTAACCTTGGTCTAAATGTGTTTCTCTTTAAAGACACTTTATTTAATATGTATCACTGATTCATTTACACTGAGCTCTCAGCACCTTAAGAGGTCAGGCCTCAATGATAGTTATGTAACATGTATTTTTTTCTTTAAGGTATATTCCAGCTTTGACATACTCTTGCTTGGGATCATTTTCTACAACAAAAATCACTAAGAAAAAGCACTGTTCCCCACAAAACTCAAGACACTAAACAGATCACCAAGAGAACAATGATTTATGCTCTGAGAGCTAAAACAAGAAGGTGGCGGAGTTATCTAGGCAAACCTCACTGTCCACACCTTAATCCTAGCACTTGAGAGATGGAGGCAGGCAGATCTCTGAGTTCTAGGCCACCCTAGTCTGCACAGAGAGGTCCAGGCCAGCTAAGGCTACATAGTGAGACCTCCATCTAAAAATAAAGCCCCGAAGTGCTAGGCATTGTGGTCTATGCCTGTAATGCTAGCACTGGGGCGGGGGGGGGGGGGGGGGGGGGCGGTGTGCAGGTAGGAGGACCAGGAGTTCAAGGTTACCCTCATGTACATGGCAAGTCTGAGGTCACCCCCCGGCTTAATGAGATCCTATGTCAAAAAGAAGGCGGGAGTATTGCCTTGTTCGACCTGAGCTGGGAATGTGCCTGCCAAGTAACTCAAGCTTCTTGCCACTCTGCATGTTTACAAATGGCTGCAAAAGCACCAGGATTGATCTTGGGGTTAGTGAACATGCTTGCAAACACAAAACCTGCAAATGATGAGGACTGACTACATATAGATCTCTGTAGGGAGAGCTGTTCCTTACAAGTTGCCTCAAATTACAGACAGTAGCTACTGGAGATTTATTCCTGTGAAATATACAAGAAACTTCCTCATGCCCAACTGGCGATTGCAAGCATTAACCGAGATCTTATCCATGGAGTGCTGTGTAAACTGCAAAAAGCTATCTGATGTAGTCTCTTCAGCGTCTTGGAGTGTTTCTGAAGTGATTTGGACTCAACAGTTTCTGTGGGAAGACTCCTACAACGAAGGTGACATCCAGGAATTCAGATCTTAGGTGATGACCATGGACTGCCACACTCTGGGAGTGGGCATCTGCTGTTTACACATGTGGGTGGTCATGGTCTCGGAGGTACTTCAGGGGTCTATGTATGTTTATATAACAGCAGACAGATGCTGGCTCTTCAGTCTCCTGTTGGGTGTATGACAGAGCTGAGACCTAGGGGGACATGGTTCTGGGGGGAGGCCAGTACTTTCTGACAGACTCTAAGGGGCTTGGGGTAGCTATTTAAGGCAGAGGTGGACAGCTAGCTGAAGACAGATGTGACCATCAGGAGTCAAAAGACACTTCCAGGTTGGCTTACTTGCTGTTCCATCAGCACCTCTAGGCCTCTGCCCTGGACACTGGTGGAATGACTGTGGGTTTTGTGGCTGCTGGACACCTGAGCTAGACCAGCCTCAGTGAACTGTGCTCTGCTTGGCTTCAACATTACCTTCTCTGGCACCACCTGCAAAAGGCCACCTATGAATAGGTGGGGAAATCACTTTGCTTCTTCTGGCTCTTAGGGAGCTAAGTGTAGAATAGAGGTTGAGAATGTAGACTGCAGAGACAAGTGGCCTGAGTTCAAACTCACATACTACCTGCTTGCATTTTGATGAATCACTGAACCTCCCTGGACCTTTAAAACAAACAAACAAAATGACAACAACAAACCTTGATAGAAACGGGATTTTGGCAGGACCTGCCCTAGGTCATAATCATAATTTATTACAATTAAATGAGTCAATATAAATATGTTAGGTACACAAACAGTGTCAGTATATAAATGTTTCCTCATGACCACTATCACCATCATTTTCTCTGCTACCTGGCAGGAGCTCTTATTTCATGCTCAAATGTCTTCATTCTGTAACTAGAAAGTCAGTTCCACCAGGGAATGAAGCTTTTTTGATACTCAAAATCCTCCCAGAGCCTGGGAATACCTACTACTTGTGTTGTGAGGGATTAGAAACTACATGGATTTGGGAATCTGAAGGACTGTAGGTCAACCCTTCGCACTAGCTGTGAATTCTGGGGCAGGCCAAACAACCTCTTCAAGACTTGTTCCGCCGTTAACTATCAGACAAGGAGTGGGGATCTGTGTACTCAGTGGAGGAACGTGAAAATGATTCTTCTCCCATGAGCTAATGCCAAGAGCTCACAGGCAGGCTCTGCACCTCTGGGTCTGTTACAGACAGAAGCTTCCTGCTTGGTCAAGCTATGCCCCAAACTCTGCACACTTGGGGATCAATCCCTGCTGAGTGAGTTCCGCCATCCTCTGCCCTCCCTAAAACATTTTGTGTTTCTCACACTGGAGGCCCTTATGAAAGAGGGAAGTTAAGCCAAATGGGGTTGACAGGAAGTACTCAGGTATGGGTGAGTTCCCAAATCCACCGCAACAGACAGACAGATGCCTGTCTGCTGTGTGTGTGTGTGTGTGTGTGTGTGTGTGTGTGTGTGTGTGTATGTTTTCTCACCATCAAGCTAAAGGGGTGAGAGCTGAGAGTCAACCATGCCCAGGGAGATAAAATGCTAGACACTCTGGACCTGGCCTGTTTGTGGGCTGGGGCAGTCAGAGGGACCTTCTGCCTCACAGTGGGACACACCCTTCCTGCTCCCAAGCACATTAATGTGCCACTAATGAAATTGTTCTGGCTTATTTACCAAATTAGTAAAACGGCACAGGCTGTTAATCTGCATGCCTCCTAATTACTGAGGAAGAGCTCCTGGTGCCCAGGCAACGCATACACCTCAGTGCCCACCCAGCTGGGCTGTGGGCTCTTCTTTTCTGGCTGAGGCTGGGTAGGGAAGGCAAGAAGTGGGAGCAGGGGGAAGAGGAGGAGGAGGAGGAGGAGGAGGAGGAGGAGGAGGAGGAGGAGGAGGACTGGAAGCGACCACTAGTGCTATGGCTTGGAGCAGGAGGATGGTGGTGGCATCAGTTTGTGTCATTTCCACAGCCTCTCTCGCAGTGGCCTCTGCGCCCTCACTTCCAGAAATACATACTCAGTTTCTGTCTCTGCCTCCAAATTGTCCCCCTTTCCCCTCTTGTCTGGATTCTGTCCAGCTCCTTAACACAGGAACTACTTCAATCAGACAGGCAGTGGGGCTGAGTCATTCTCCTGCTCTAAGCAGGAACATACTCCCTGCCTGGGGTGCAGTGCAGGCTGGGGAGCCACTTGGGGTTTGCCAAGGGTGTGGAGGAAGGGAGAGAAGGAAAAGCCAGGCAAGGCTGATAGTTTCATAAATGCTAACACCTTCTGGCCTTCCTAGCCATTTAGCTTCCAGATTCTGAAATCTCGCCTTGATAGGAATGTGAGTCTGCAAGCACTCTTGGGTTCAGGTGGGAGAGATTTTAAAATGCTCAGGTATTCAACCACAGAGGAAGCTCTGAGCTCAGCCTCCTCTGGGGGGTTGGTGTGTGTCCTAAGTTCTGTGGCAGATGCTGACCTGGATGCCTAGTGGTACTAAAGGGCAAAGGTGTACAGCTACACCCTCCTCCTAAAGCTCTTCCAGGGTCCCAGTGCAGGGAGGACGAAGGAAAGAATGCATTGGAAGTTGCCTCTGTTGAGTAAGGTAGCCAGGGCACCAAGGGCAAAAGAAATGGGGTAGATCAGGGAAAAGCAGCAAGGGGAGCCCATGTTCCAGGCAATGAATGCAGGTGGCTAAAGGAGACAGTTCACATGGGCTTTTACTGGGTATGGGCAGGGACCACACACATATATGCCAGCCTTCCTGGAGGATGGAGAACAGTAGCCTCTCCCCCAGGGCACTGGCAGAGCCTCTGCACAATGCCTAAGGCAGCACAGAGAAATGACTGGAGCCTACAGAATGCTTGGAACACAGCCCCGGGGTGCCTCAACTCCAGCCCGAAGGCACCTAGAAAGGAACACTGACTGTGTACATGGTTGTGCGCAGCTGCAGGCTTCTCCAGAGGGTGGACCAAGAACCCTTAGGGGTGGAAATCTCCATCACTCCCATGTGGGTCACACGCATGCTTTCAACTCCCTCAAGTCATCAGTGACAGGCAGACAACCAACGAGGACCAGAGAAATCCTACTGGCTGGTGCATCCTACCTGCTTTGGGCTCAGTACTCTTCCAGTAAAGTGAAAGTTGAACCAGCTTCTGGTTCTCTTTCTGAGGTTCTCCTTGGGTTTCCTGAGGTGGTAAGGGAGCACACATGGAAGGCAGAGAGTGTCAAGAGAAGAAAAGCAATGGGTTACATGAGAAAGAAGGGCAGGTGGGTGAGCCTTGCTTGCTAATCATGTCCCAGAGGGGAAATGATGGAAAGGAAGTGGCTAAGTGGAAAGACTGACTGACTAAGAATGTGAGCTCTGGGACACTCCAGTCTCACCCTCCATGGCTTGGCAGTACCCTTTACAAGTAGCCTAGAATGGGCATGGTAGCACGTACATGTAATCTCAGAACTTTGGAGGTTGAGATGGGAGGATCATGAGTCTAGCTTGGTTTACACAATGAGATCTTGTCTCAACACAATCACCGTCATCATCAAACCAAGCAAGCAAGCAAGCAACCAAACAAACCAACAGTGGGACCTGGTGGAAGGGAATTAGGTCATAGGGATATCACCTTTGGAAGGACCAGCTTGTTATGAAGAGCAGGCCTAGTCCCTCCCCACTTCTTCGGTCTTCTGTTTGTGTCATATACTGTATTTCTCTCACAAGTACTCCAGATACGATGCCACCTACACCATGGGGCCAGTGCTGGTGACAATGCATCCTCTCGGGCTTTCCAAACTGTGAGCCCAAATAAACTCATTAAAAAACAAAACAAAACAACAACAAAACCCAAACTACCCAGTATCATTTACTCTGTTATAGCAACACTAGACAGTCAAAGACTCCAACCCACTCACTCTGCCCAGCCTTTTGTGAGAATGTGAGTAGAATTCCAGGCCAACCAGAGCATGACTGAAATCCTTTTATGACACGGAGAGGGAGCTATGCTATGGAGCTGGGTTTCCCACTGTCCCTGATGCTGCATGAAAACTGTAGTGTGCTGCCACGGCCAGAGTGTGAACTCGAAGAGACACTTCACCTTAATATAGTAGCAGTTTAACACGGCCAACTTAAGGCCTCCCCTTGCGGCCACACACATACCAACTTCCTTCAGAGATGATGAACATTAACACAATGCAATTAATAATTCAATGCTCTGGGAGCTGGGAGGCCAGGCCTATGAAAGGCCTCCTGGGTCTCATTACTGTCAGCGCAGTGCAGTGGGGAGTGGGCAGGCTAGAGCCAGGCAGCAGCAAGCTCTTTCATGAGCTGCTGGCACAGGGTGGCTCTGTCCCCACCTCCTTGGGATGCCCTTTCACCTCTACACCACATGATCTTTCATGTCTAACCCAAATTGATAATTGCTTTTCCAAACAATTTCTTTTCTGACATCTTAGCACTGAGCTATGCCAATGCACTAGGGATGCCCAGAAGTCCAGCCAGGGTGGCACAAGAGCAGGAGGGGCCAAGGAGCTACTGGAAATGCAGGGAAAGCCTGGGTAGCAAGTGAGCTGGCTGGGCTAGAAGGGCTTCCTTTTCTTCTACCTCTAGGGTAGGGGGTAGGATAACGAGAGGGTGGTAACATACTTTTGGTCCTGCCTGAGGCAGAGAGGCAGAAGCCAAGGCGATCAGCATCGTTGGAGTCTGCTGGGAAATGCAAACGTGCTGACTCCAGGCCTTTGCAAGCGGTAACACAGTTTACAAACTGACGCAATCTGTTCCTTTGGTGCAGACAATAAGGAAAGCAGACTGTTCATCTTCCCAGGAAAACCCCAGGCTGGAGGCCGGAGGGAGAGTTAACGCTCTCTTCCCCAAGCTTCATGCAGGGAATATGCCAGACCTGGGAAGTGCTTGTACTGTTCCTCACTGAGCAAGCAAGAGGCAGGCTTTGAGATCTTTTGAATGGCCCTGACCCTTCTGGTGCTTGCTAGCTAATATGGAGAGTGGTCCTAGCCAAAAGGAGGTGTGAAGACTGCTTTCCATCTGGTGCCTCCAGACAACACGTTCTCCAAAGACCTTGGCTTGGGCCAGGAGGCCTCTGAGGGGTCTTATCCCAAGCCCAGCCAGTGTATTCTCTGGCTTCAAAGCTATACCTGCCTGGAGGGACAGAGCTAGGCTTCAGCCTATTTTTGTAGTAGGAAAATCAATTTGTGTATGATCTATGGAGCAACTGCCTGAGGTTAGCAAATCTCTTGGGTGGACTATAAGTAACTAAATGTTCTATCAGGTCACGTTCAAATGGCAGTTTTCCATTGCAGACCCCAATTCTCAAACTCCTTTACCTGAAATACTGTGGGCAACGTCACTGTGAGGACCTAAACTCTGCTATTAAGAACCACTTAGATTGGCATCCATGGTTATTTCTCTCCCTTCCATCCATTTTGGAGGGACAAAGAAATCAACCAGGCACTAGATTATACCTTCTTTCTGCTTCCGTCAGTTATCTTCTATACTGCCTTTCTGATTGCTTTCCCCATCCCCTTTGCCTACTAAATCTTACCTGGCCTGGTTACCTTCTCCTCCCCATCCAAAGAGCTTTCTGCACATGCCCACTCCCTTCCCTTCCAGTTTCCCCATCCAATGCAGTCACTTCCTATGGTCACTATTTCCACTTGTCACTATTACTTCAAAAGGTCACTGAAGACCTCTTAATTGCCATTTTAATAATTTCTTTGTAGACTTCATCATTTCTGACCTTTCAAATGATCTGACCAAGCTAAGCAACCTGTATCATTTTGAAACTTTGTGTTTTTAGGTCTCTGATTCTCAATCTTGGCTTTTTCTCCATGCTTTTTCTTGATCTCAGCTGAGAATTCTTCCTCAACAGCATGACCTTTGAATATGGATATTCCCAGGGTGCAACTTAAGCTGTGGACAGTTCTTGTATTCTACTACTCTAAGTGGCCAGAATACCTGCAACCTAGGCCTCACTACAGAAGCCAACCCCACCAGGTAGGATCAATGGAATGAGTCCAGCCTTCAACCTCTCACCTTTACTGGGAAGTCCACTCCTCCCACCTGTCAGCAAGGCACTCATCTTGGGCTCCGTGCACTGTCATAAATAACCCTGCTCACACTGACTCTACTGACTGGGGTTCTAGCTCCCTTTAATCACTCTTACTGTCCCACTCTTTAGGTTGGGTCTCGGCTGTAGGTAACACCCCCTCACTGCTGTCCTCATTAGCCCTCTATGTTCTCACAGAATGTGGCTTATGCCAAGAAATGTAGCCCAAGGGTGAGACGCAGTTCTGGAGCCAGATTACCTGTTTCAAATCCGTTTTTACTGACTAGCGACATGACTGTACATAACTTATTAATCATCATGGGCTTAGAGCATCCTCTATGCCAAGTGAGCATAATGAGGGAGTCCCACCTCAAAGGGCTTTGATGAAGAATATGTAAAACATTCAAAGAGTCTGGCTTATAGTAAGTAGTCAATACATGTTGTTAATTCAAACAAACAAACAAACAAACAAACAAACAAACAAACAAACTGTGTCTATCACCACTCTGCTAAAGTTCATGTTTATTCTCCTGAAGTTCTAATTTCTCAGCACAGTACAGTGTTGAGTACCTTCAGAACTAGGATTGGCTGCATCTTACAGCCCTTGCTATTTTAATCTGGTCATGCCAAACGTCTCGTGTTCCATACATGCTCTGCTGTTCTAGACCTCAGCTCATTATTCCCTTTGGTTGGAATGTTTTTTACCACTACTTCTGCTGCCATCTCCTGCCCATTGAGATTCGGCAATCCCGATTTCGCTTGACCCATGCCAGGAATCACTGAGGACTTCCTCTCATGGCTCACCTCATGTCACCACCACACTACTGGAACGGACACTTCTTAATGGTCCCTGGTAAGCGCTCAATAAGGAGATGAAGGGTAGAAGTCCTGTCTCCTTAGATCAGCAGCAGCAGACTGGGAGGAAGTTCTTACTACTGTATACACACAGTGGCACAGAAATGATGAGAGAAGCCTGTGTGAGAGAGACACTCTCTGCCACGGGGGCTGGCCCACAGCTGCCCTGCTGTAGCAGACCTGCCCATGGGAGCTCAGAGGGCTAAAGCCTGGCCGTGCTCAGGGCGGTCAGTGCTGATGACTCAGAGGCAGTCCAGACATAACGAGCAGAAGGGGCTCTTTTGTACTTGGCTTTGTCTGGGCCGAACAGAACTGGAGCGAGGATGGATTCCTCTATTTATCCAGGCATGAGTGAGGCAGCAGCTGTGTGTACCTCCCCCTGGTCTCCTACACATCCATCGCCTCCTGGCTACTGATCCCTCAGCAGGGAAGGGCTGAAGAGCAGAAGCAGAGCTGACACACATGACAGTACAGGAGCTAAGACGATGGAGCAGATGTCGGGGGGAAGCCAGAGAGGCTAGTGCTAAATCTTCCAGGCGAAGTGTCAGAAGGCAAGTCAGGCCTCTGTCACTTAGGGAACAAGGACTGAGAAAGCTTTATGCTACAGGGCACCTGTGAGTGCCAGGAGGTCTGAGGTCCTCTGGGAGAGTGCAGAAAACTTGGGCTATGGCCATAAGGTCTGCTCACAAATTATGGGGGCATTTTCTTTAGTATCACCTGACCTCTTAGCAAAAGGGGCTCAGATACTCATTCCTCTTGCAGACCATAAGAAGGAGCACAGCAAAAAGCCTGGACAGAAATTCTATACTTCGAGCAACTGCCTGCTTCCCTTATAGCCACCCTTGCAGATCATCCAGAGGAAGCCCCTGTATTCGTCCCTACCTTCTGTGATTCATCCTGCCTCTGTGCCAACCCATGCACTGTGTATGCTATGTACAAGTAAGGCACCCTTTATAGATCTGTGCTTGGTACTACTGTGGGCTAGCAGCAACTCTGTTAACTTCCTGTCCTGGTCAGTACTCCAAAGAACAGAAAGTCCCAGCTTCTCCTTGGACCCCATTAAGAAGTTGCTTTTAGGTCCAGGAGAGAAGAGATCTGAGCATTTTGGCGGAGTTATGCCCCTGTCTGCTATGTTTCCAAACTGTTTCAAATCCCCGCCACAGTGAAAAGGAAACATCCTTTGAGATGATGCTGAGCCTGGGAGACTGGTCCTTGAGTTCAAGCAGTATCAGTGCTAGAGGGCTGTTCTGTGTCCACCCTTCTGCACAGAGAACAACCTGATTCTTGCTTTCTGTGACCCGAGGGGCACATGATCTCTCTGGCATCTCAGTAATGCACAGAAAAGCCCATGGGTAAAAGCCACCCATTATAAGGTTTGAGCATGTACACATGAAATAAGGATAAATGCAGCCTGCCAAAGGCCAGATCGGCCTAGTTAATGACTGGGCCCTGCCCTCCTCTATGTGGAGAGCTTGGGCTTCCTTGCTGCTGACTTTTTATTGCTAATGACAATTAAAATATGGCATCACTTACCCTCTTAGATTGGAGCCCTAATTGGCTATAAACCCTTCCAAACACTTAGTGTAGGGCTGGAGTTTACATTAAGACACTTCTGCCCTGAGTCCTGCCTTGCCTGCCTTAGTCTGTGGCAAGGCCAGTGCTCCTGCCCACAGAGGGGATGGAACAACGGACCTGGGGTACTTGGGCACGGGAACCTACACTGGAACCATGTTCTTCCCTCACTTGTCTCGTAGCCCACGGTAAGGCTTTCATACTCATCTGGGCCTAATGATCAGTTTCTGAAAGTTTTCAGGTCACTACAGTGAGATGAGATGCAAGCGGGAATTCTTAGTAATGAGAAAGAGTCACCTCTTGGCTGTTGATGGACTCTGTCTTCCTGACAGGAACTAGTGTTCCATTGATCTTGATTTTTCTTCCTTCTAATCTCAGCTAAATGTCCCCAATACGATGCAGTATAACAAAGCTCCAGGAGCCAGTTGGTGGTCCCTCTGTCCTAATATCTGCTCAGGCTGACTCTGCCCTGATCTGAGACAGGGAATAGTTGGCCTCATTCACTCTGCTCCACCTCCCTGCTCTGTTGTACCAGGCAGAATCCCATAGCCACCTGCTCTCTGCTCCCTGGGGGGAGAGTGCCTCTAGGAAGGCATGCTCTAAAACTGGAGAGAGGAAATGAAGATGCTCAGTGTCTCCTAAGATCACCCAGAAGTCACAATTAGCATCTGAATCCTTCTGACCTGAAGCAGGAACAGTGAGCTGACCTGGCATCAGTGAGCTGCCTCTTCTGACAGAGGACACTTGGATGCAGCTACTGCTGTCAACGCGGCTTTTCCCGCTGTGGCCTTCTTGCCACAGTGCCCTCGGACAAAGCTTTGGGATTCCTGCCGCCACCCCGCCACTCAGTGTAAATACCATTTAAGCAACTTGATTTCTCTCAATGCCTTCTGGGGGTGCTCTCTACGGCCCACTGCTCCTGAGCTGCTGCCTGGAGCCAGTGGGTAAGGAAACGCAGATGGGAGGGTCAGAAGCAGCAAGCAGGAAGGAAAAGGGCAACTCTAATCTCCTTCTAAGCAGGGACTTACTGAGATGCTGCAAGGACCACAGTGAGGGAGAAGACTGAGGAGGTTCTCAACCTCCTTTCTACTTTCCCAAGATGAAGCATGTTAGACAGAGCTGATGTAGCACCCTACCAGCCTCATTTCTTCTGCTATTTCTTCAAGGACCCTTTGTTCTGGCTCAGCAAGCTGGTTTGCTTGATGTGTGAGTTGCCCATTCCCACCTCTCACATCCCTACCTGTCTCAGGGCCACAAGCCTGTATTAGGGCTGTGATGGTTGGGTGACGAGTCTCCCCCACAGAGCTAAGAGAAGACAGAACTCATTCTGAGGGAACTATCCATTTAATGGTAAAGAACAGTATGGCAAGCCTCTTCTGGAAGGTGCTATCGAGACTCTAGAGTGAAACTATGGGCAGTAGTTTGCAAGATGCACCCCAAGCTCTTCCGTCTTCCAGGAAGCTTTCCTTTATCCACTTTTCCTAATGACTAACTCCATCTTGGTGCTCAGATCTACTCTGTATCAACTTGTTCATGTTCTTCATGACCTTTTATGTGTTCTGCCTTCTGAATGAGGTGGTTGTTTTCCTGTTTCTGTTCAACCCATTTGGGTCCCCAGAGCTTGCACAAGTGTAGCAGGATTCTAGGTAGAGTTGGAAGGGGCCTGAAGGAGGAGGATCCTGCACTGCTTGGGGAGAGACTGTGCTTGGCAGGGCTCTTTGGCTTCTGGGCCGTGCTTTCCATGTGGCTATATTCCTGGTTGCTATCTAGACCTTTCTTAACATAGAGCAAGGCCAGCCAGGCAGCAGAAAATACAGGTTCACATTGTAACAGGGTCTAGTGTCTACTGCAAGGGAAGGTCAGTGTGGCTCAGGAAGATACAACAGAATTGCAGAAGCACCAGGGATGCCCGGCTGAGCTGATGAGAGAGCTAACATCTAACAATGACTATGATCCTTCAAAATGGAAACACAAATGCCAAGGAAACAGGAACATATCAAAATCACTAAGGATATATAAAGAGGCTGAGGGCTCACTGTAATCAACCAACCAAGGAATCATTATTTGGCATCGAAAAGCATGGCATGAGACACTGCACCTGATCTAAAAGGAGGGAAAATGCAAAGAGCCTGAGATTTAGTTGAGAAGACACAATGAAGCCACATCATGTCAATTAGTGACAAAATGCCATGTGAAACACGTAACAACTCACCGATATGGACAGCAAATACTAGATGGGTTCAGAGGAGAGCCTGAGACAGCTTTGAGGGACAGATGAGCAGTCAGAAGACTCTTTAGAAAGGGGCTGGGCTTTAAAGGATGGACAAAGACAAACCTAGTAGAGCATAAGGAGCAGCTCTGAAAGCAATGCATGATGGGAAGGGAAAGAAGGCGATGACAAGATCAGAGGAGATATAAACAGATGCTGTAGTAAGGAAGATAGGGATGGTGGAGTGAGCAAGGGCAAGTGTAAAGCGGCCTAGAACCAAAGATCTGGAGGGCTGACCTTGACAGAGGGTGTGGGGCTCTTTGGAGCCCAAAATCCTTCTGATTCAGAGCTGACTAGGCACATGAATCAGGCTGAATTCTGGACACCCTTAAGAAGGCAGGAAGGAAGAGAGGAAGGATGGGGACTTGAACAAGGTGCACAAAAATCCTGTTATGATCATGGTTTAGGGGACAAAGGAATGAGAAGAGATGAAAACACACTGTGGTAGCTTGTTAACGGACCATGTAGTACTCTCACCCCAAGTCAGACTGTACAGAGAGATCACAGAAGAGAAAGAGAGGGAAGAGGGAGGGAGGAAGAGGAGAACAGACATCAACTGAGACTAGAGGTCCAGCCACTGCTGGGCTGGAGAGCTAGCACCAGTTTTCACTCCTTCCCTGCAGGAAACACAAGCACTGTGCTTTTCTTACTCAGTCTTCTCCATTCTAAATATTCCTGTCTTTGATTTTGGGGACTATATCTATTGACTGCACTGGTTATCGGTAAGATTTGCAGTCAGACGACTTGGGTTTGAATTCGGCCTGTGCCATTTATAAACTCTAGGAAAGGCATTTTAAATCTTTGCTTACACTTCTTCAAGCTGTGACACAAAAGTAAGAAAACAGAGTCTCCTTCATAAGGCTTAAGTGAACTAATGTATATTAAGCTCTTTGAACCATATCTAATATACAATAAATGCTTAACTAACGCTGGCTCTTCTTACTGGACTGCACACAGATAGTAAATAGAAACCTAATTTGAATGTATAGGGTTACCAAGGTCTATAGTTTTCTATGGAAAAATGATTGGCTTTTGGCCAGTGTGTAGCCTAGCACACTTCTTTTGGACCTTGGCTTCTAGAATATGCAAGGAACTTGCCCCCGAGACAGGGAGTGTGAACTGGAGGCGCTGTTTCTTGGCCACTGGAACTCTCCCTTGGCTGAATTAGCAGCAGATTTAAGGCTTAGCAGGAAGGGATGGGGTGAGAGTGCTTCTCCAGTCTCATTTCTATCTCCTCCTACCCCCTCATGCCACACAGACTCCGATCTGGCCCTAGACAGACCCCGCAGTCTCGCACCTTTATGTCTTGCTGTTTGTGGTAGAGATATCCCAATAGGCTTTCCTCCTTCCTTTTTCTCTTCTTGTTACCTCAGGCGTTCGTTCACATGGCCAGCTCCAAGATTAGAGTTCCCAGTCTCTTTCCTCACTGGTAACACTGGAGAGCTGCGGCAGAAATCCTGGGACAGGACTTGTAGGAAAGCCCATGCTCTGTGTGCTTTTTCCTCTGACTCCCTGGCTAGCAGGAAAAGCTCAATGGCTGCAGCCCTTTGGGAACCTTTTACCTTGAGAATGGTGGGTGAGCTAAGAACTGAGCAGAGTAAAGGGGCCTTTCTATACATGCAGGAACATGTACCCTGCTGACACTGGGAGACACTGTACTGGAGCTGGGCCACTTACCTCTGAGCTTCTTTTATGAGATGCTCATATTTAAGCAAATGCTTTGGTCTGCACTGAGTGCAATTGGACGCAACTCTAACTGCTGTGTCTGGAGTGCATGCCCTTCTTTTACTCAGCTAGCTAACACCTACTTGTCCTCACTGACTAGGCCCACACAGCACATCCTACAACAAGTCATACCTAGTCCCCTGCTGTGCTCTGAGGGAATCCTGGGCAACACAGAGAACAGATCATCCTCTCTGACTGCTGAGGTGCTTGTCAAGCCTGTCAGCCCCTTGACTTCGTGGACCCAACTCTGATCCACACAGTAGGTCAACACAGGTACGATAAATAAAATGAAAAGGAGATACAAAGTCTACTACTGGCATTTATCAATTTGTCTTTGCTTTTAAAGACTGTCTGACCTGAACATAAAAGCAGACAATCTCAGAGAAACAAGGATCTTTTTTGTTTTATTAACTGACAAAACCATGGTGCTGGGCCCTTATGTAGTGCCTGGCTCAATCAGGCTGTACCCAGTAGGCTTTGTCTAATGGCCAGGCTCAGCAAGGATGCATCATAAATGTTCTAGGTAAGAAGGCTCTAGGTAAGAGCTGTCAATTCCACATCTGATGGGAAGATCAGAGAAAAGTGAACGAAATCAACATTTTTCATGTTCTAGCTGTGAGTGCCATTCATGGAAGAACATACATTAGACATGACATATGCTGACTTAGTCCTCACAACTGTTTATTTAAAAAATGCTTTTTTATAGTCCCATTCTACTGATAAGGATGAAAGGCTCATACAAGTTAACAATTTGCTAACATGAAAGTCTGATTACTGGGTACCACTGGGCTGGGGACCTAGCTCCAATGGTAAAGCACATGCCTAGCAGGTACAAAGCCTTGGGTTAGATCCTCAGCATCACAGACAAATAAGTAAAAAATACAGAAGAGGAAGGAAAGGAAAAGAAAAGGGCACTCTAAGGTACTGTTATTGTTAGATAGAAGCAAGAAGCTCTAGCGTTGCATAGGGGATGACTATGGATAATGATGATATACTGTGCATCTCAGCAAGGATGGGAGGAAGGACTTGGACAGTTTTCACCATAAAAATGTTTGAAGCTGGGCCTGGTGGTGCACACCTTCAATCCCAGCACTTGGGAAGCAGAGGCAGGTGGATCTCTGTGAGTTCAAAGCCAGCCTGATCTACATAATGAGTTCCAGGATAATCAGGGCTATATAGAGAGACCTTGTCACAAAAAACCAAGCCCTCTTCCAATAAATAAAAATATAAGTGACATTCGAGAAAGATGCTTACGTTAATTTAAATACAATATAGTGTATACCGTATTGAAACATATGGTGCCCTATTGATATGCAGTGGTTACATTTAATTAAATGTAGATTAAAAGAAAAAAAAGATGAATCTGCTCAAGGTCATTTGGTAAGTGTAGAGGCCAGAATTTGAACTCAATTCTGCTTACTTTCAGAACCTGGCTCTTGTCACTAACCTGTGGGCAGAGTGACTCTGTGGGCATCTGGAAGCATCATACTCCCCAATACCTAAACTTCCTGAAGGAATTGAGGTGGAGGCTCTGGCCAGGAAGCAGCCCTGGGGAGAGGCATCTGTCTTTCTGCTGGCCAGGCTGCTTTGCTCTTGGCCTGCGGGATGTGTCAGTGGGAAGGGAAAGTCATTAGGAAAAGCGGATCCCTCAGCAGGATTTGCTTGAGCAACTGTCCCCAGGACCCCTGCTGAGCACTCCACTTAGCCGCTCTGGGCTCATTACCCTCTGGGACTCTCCCTGCCTGTTCTCTGCTGGCTGCTCAGCATGGGCCAAGCCCCAGAAACTCAGCCACCTCCTTGACTGCCTAGGAGCCCCTGCAGCAACCTCTTCTTGGGCTTCCTTCAGGAGGAGGCCGGCCAGGGCAGCCCCTTCCTGGGGCTCCCATTTCGTTTCTCCCCAGCTTTTCTCCCTCTGATGAAGCAAGACCCAGAGAGGGTCTTAACCTTGCTAAGTCCAGATCTCTGAAGCAATAGGGACTCCTTCAGATCCCTCGAACTGACAAGAGCAAAGGAAACTGGCCCACAGCGCTGCCTGGGGAAGGGCACATACTGCTGAGGAGGGAAGGGTAGACACAGGCTCAGTTTGCATGCCTCCCTGCCTCCCCAGCCCTCGCTGTGCCAACTGCTTTTAACCTTGACCAAAACAAAATTCTTCCGGCTTCCCCAACTGAGAAAAAGTGAGTTTATAATTGAAAAGCCCAGAGAATTTATTGCTGTAGAGATGAGGAAATTTAAAACTCATAACTACCCTGCAGGCCGATAGATCAGGCAGATATCCATCCTATTAGAACAACTCGGGACTGTAGATATCCATCTTATTACACTAAATAGTTTAGAAAGCCTGGCCTCACATCACAGAGATGCTCCGTATCGTTTTCTGCTCACTTCCCTGAGTACATTCATCAGCCCGTTTTGTCTCCTCTGCTGAGATCGGCCTCAGAATTACAAACTGCTGAGAGGCAGCAGAAGTTTTAAATTAAGCATTCATGGGCGTAGGTGAGCCTGGGGAATGATGGTGGGTCGCAAGGCAGGCAGGCAAGATTTAGTGCCTCCTGTGTGTATGTGTGTGTCGGGGAGAGGGAGGCTCATCAACAAGTCTGGATCAAGCCTGGGGATGAGGAACCAGGGAGAGGGAGAGGAGAAAAGGGGCTAAGGAGAGGAATTTAAAAGCTCTCTGGTCAAAGGGCCAGACACGCTGCATGACAAAATGAAAATCACTGGAGACTCTGAATCACTGCTAATGCCATCTTCCGTGCGAGGCATAAATAAATCTGCTGTTCAGACCAATGCATTTGTGAGGTGGGACCTGGGGAGAGCAGTCAGCCAGGGGCAAGGGCCCCTCTACTTCTCTTTGGCATTTCCAGACTACACCTCTTCCAGAGTTTTGTTACTACCAGCACTTGCCATAGATAAAGTCTATCCTTGGGCAGCTTTATGGACAGTGACTTCTGCTACCCTTTGGGACTCCCTCGGGCAGGATTCCTTTCCGCTCCTCTCTGGCTTTCCCTGTAAGGTAGAATTGCCTTTCTGTTCCCTGCCTTCTTGCCATTAGAGGTTGAATCCTGGAGGACACACTGAGGTTGGGTCTGCACCGCTGCACAGGCTCTCCTGTGCTCACATTGCAGCAACTGCTCCTGCTGACCACTGGAAAGGAGGCCTGGGGGGAATCACAGATGCCTCCCTGACAACCATCTTAACAGTGATGGGTGGTGTTGGGGAGACAGGCAGCAGCAGGCCCAGCTCTCTGTGGGGCTGCCCCCTGCACCAGCCATTCCCATTACCTTGTTTTATTTTCTTTTATTGCAAAGCGGCTCCAGCGTGTGGGCAATAAAGCTTTGACTGCTGCACTCCACAGGCCTGGGGTGAGGAGAGCTCAGCTTGACAAAGTAGGGCAGCGTGGAGAGGAGGCCCAAGCAGGGGGCCCGTTCCAGCAAGCACATCCCCAGCATCCCCAGGGCAGCCATACCAGAGAATCCTTCCCTGGTTTGAAAGGCCCTTTGAGTGTTGGCAGAGAAAGGAGCCCTCTGGAACTGTGGCAGGCTTTCCCCCGCCTGCCATTCATCCAGAATCCCCATTCTTGTGGTTTCTGCAAGGCAGTCCTTCTCCACCAGAGAAGCCTCACCTCTCTCAGTTGCCTCTGTCCACCCCTTGCTCATGGACTGACCTCTTTCCTCTGCTGCCCAGGTAGCCAGCCTACTTGTATCTTTCAAACAGTTTCATGCTCTGGTCTTCCAAGGAGTGAGGAAAAATACCACCTTGCTAAGTGACGGGCTACCTGCTGCACTTCCCCCTTGGATTCTAAGAACTGTTCAGACCCTGATGGGAGGGAGGCAAGTGGGTAGAATCACCTGGCTCAGCTTCAGACAGAGGTGGGATGGGCCCTGCTCTTCTTCACTGAAGAGCCAGCTCAGTGGCCCTGGGAAATGGGAGTGCTGGAGTGGCTGAGGGCTGGTGAGGGGCTCCTTGAAGGTTCAGGTACAGGCTTGTAGGGAGGGGATAAAAGAGGCTTTAGGGAGAGGAGAGAGGCACTAGCTGGCTGGCTGCCAAAACACAGGGTGGCAGAGCTTTCTGCAGCCCCAAATGGTTTACAAACACAGAACCTTTGCCAAAGTGTGTCCCTGTCAATTCTGAAAACCTTAAAGCCTCATAATTGCCTCTCTAATGAGACTCTCTAAAGAGCCCCTTTCCCACCAATTGTCTACAACCTTTACTTTAGCTATGCCCTACTCAATATACACTTGCAACTTTTTTTTTTTAAATTTTTTTACAAAACTCATTCGTGGTTTACTTTGTACCAGTTTAGGATGATTATGTGTCAGGTTTTATGCTGTGGACCTATGCTGTCGACACAACGACACTAGCAATGACAACAGACACTAGCAATAAAAGGAAGTTGCTACAGGGAGGGGCTGGAGTATCCGTCTCTCTGCATAATTTTATTGACTATAATTCTCCTGCCCATGGGACCCATCAATATAATACTGAAATTCCAAGAGCAATGATTTTCAGGGCATAAATGTAGGATGGCACACAGGACTGGCATTCCAGGCATAGCCCATTGGGCCCTACTTTGGACAAGAAGATGGATTTCGTCTGATTTCCCTTGACGGACGAGCTGTGTTCAGCAAACAGCCCGGCATGCAGCTGTCACTCTGATGCTGAGCTCTGACAGGCATCGATCAGGCTGCAGTGTGAGCATGCAGATCCACACACAACCTCATCAACACGCCTGCTTGGAAGACAGTTCTGTCTGGGCCAGGATGTCTGTGCACCAGCCTTCCTCCAGTGGATGCTGCTGACAGGGAGCCTGTACCAATGGAGGGAAGGAGGGGGATGGAACTTCTTCAGAACACACTCTCCTAGGTGGGAAGACAAGGCTATGGCAGTGAAGTGGAATTAAAAGTGGGAGGAGGGGCAGATGCATCCTTGACAGACAAGCTGCCAGATGGATGCCTGTTCAGACAGTCGAGATGAGCAAACAGGGCACTAGGCTAAAACCGGGCATAAATGGCTTGTAATCTGGAAGCCTGAGCAGGGGCAATGAACAGCTGGCAGCTCTACTCTTCTCTTCTTGCCTAGCAGCTATGCTTCATGCCACCTTCTTAAAAATCTTAGAGAATTCCAGAACATTCTCCTGGAACCAGAGGTCACCTTTATCCCCACCCCCTCCACCCGATGCAGATGTTCCCATACCTCTGACAGATCAATTTCCATTAAGTGTTTCAGCACCTGGGAGCTTTCTTCCAGAAGAGCCCACCTTACTGTTAGGCCACATACTCTTTCAAATTCTCTAATCTCTCTGGTCTGAACTCCCAGCAGCCGAAGTTTTGTACTCCAGCACAATCTGGAACAAACAGGATTCCTTTTCCTTATTATCTGGAAAAGTTCCCTGAGTCCAGGCATGTTAGCTCACAGAGCTGCTTTTAGGACAGAAGGAGCACAGGGGTGGAGAGCACACCAGCACACAAAGGACGAATCTCCTTCCATTGCAGAGCAGACACTGGGATGTTCCTTCTGCTTTCTTTGCTTCCCTAGTGACTTCCAGTCCATGACTGAATCCTGTCTGTCACATCACTTAAGTCCCTTCTTAGGAATGTCCTGGGAGCGTATCAAGAACCCTCTAGGAGGAAAGGGGGCTGAAAAGATGCCTCAGTGGTTAAGAACACGTACTGCTCTCACAGAGGACCCACATTCAATTCCCAGCTGAAATACGCCTGTAACTTCAGGGGGATTTAATGTTTCTGGCCCCTGCTGCTACTGGCACTCACATACATAGACCCAAACATAGACCCATACACAGAAATTCAATTAAAAATAATAAAACACATCTTAAACAAACAAACAAAAGAGGAGTCTTTAGGGCTAGTGAGATGCCTGAGGCTTGCTTGAGTCTGATCCCCCAACCCACATAGAAGCTGAAGGAAGAAACCGGCTCCGCAGTTGTCCTCTGGTCTCCAGAGGCACATTGTGGCACCACCTACCCCTCCCCCAGTCGTGCATATGCACACACACACACACACAAAATTTAATTGTAACAATAACAAAAGGATTTAAAAATGCAGCACTAAGAAGGAAGCTCAGCATCCCAGACACTGCTGAGCAGTAGGGAATAATTACCTCCTTCAATCCATACTATTCCTCTGTCAATACAATTTTATCAGTCATTTCATACTGCTGTTAGTGTACAGTTTGTAGTACACAAACCCCCTGGAGTAATTTTCAAATGAACTGCTGTTAAGCTGGGTCACCTTCACCTTGTAATTGTATAACTGATTTCTGAACTTAAACACAGGACGTGGTGTTTGTTACACCTGGCAAATTATGTTTCACATTTACGGAAGTCGTAGTCCATCTCTCTTCATCCTTTATTCCAAAGAAATTTCAAAGTTTAGCTTTCCTGTCTACAAGAAAATGTCTTGTTAGTCTCAAATAATCTTCTAGGCCTCTACCCAAGTCTTGAGAATGGCAGGCCCGGGGTACAGAAATTTGTGCGGGTGCCACCAAGATGCTCCAGGCAGAAGGATCTGGTGTCTTGACGAAAAGGAAAATCCCTGTGCTGGAGGTCTGCATATGCAGAGCAGGGCACACAGAGCAGGACTAGAAGGGCCAGGCTGTACTCACTGGATGTGAGGTTTTCACTCAGCAAAGCTACTGCCATCCACACAGACCCAGAGATGGACTTGCTCAGTTCATACTTACAATGGAGGTGAGACAGACAGCTCAGAAGGATCTGGGTGGCCTTCCTCAGGTTGGGAAGAGTGACACACAGCCTGTCCCTTGCCTCTACATACCGGAACCACACACATAATGGTTCTCTCAAATCAGACATTTTTTGGAGAAGCCTGGCTGGGTCACTGGTGGATGACATGGGATGAAGAAAAGGATCTTGGCAGAAGCATAGCAAGTACATTATAAATGACACAATACAAGGAGAAGGTCTGTGCCCAAGGCTGTAGGGCCCAGGCCAGCAGGGATGCCGAGACAGGGAGGCCCAAACACTCAGCCAGGACCCAGAGGCCACAGCATGCTTCTGCAACCATTATTTCAGTGATCCAAACGTTGGGAAGCCGAGGGCAACATGGACTTGACATGGCAACCTTGTAGCCTATCTGGGTGGGTCAGCAGCAGGATACTCCTTGCTTCAGCATGGTCACTGGGTTGCAGAAATCAGTGAGGATGGAACTCGCAAGGAAGGGGGGGGGTGCGTGTTGATCTGGGAATACAGGCAAGGGGGAGGTACTTTCTCCTTTCAAGACCTATCTGATCTCATTGATCCCATTTGTCCAAATTATGAAAAAATGGAGTTAAGACTGTCAAAAACAGATGCTTTAGAACAAACTATCTTTAGAAGGGTGTTCAAATAAAACTTTCCACATGGAAAAAAAAGGAAGATGAGAAGGAAAAGGGAGAACCAGGTAAACAGTGTTTCAGGCCTCTTCCTTTTAATCCCTCTCCTGCACCCCAACCCACTCTGGGCCTTCTTAAAGTCCAATGGGAGTCATCCTGTGGTCCCTGAAGTTATGGGAGAGAAAATGCCAACTAGGTCTGTGCTTCTTGGTTCAGAAAGCGGTACTGCCTGGGACACGTTTCCTTGATATGCTCATCCTTGCCTCTCCAGGTTTAGCTAGGCTTTCATTTGAAGATTCTCAGACAACCAAGGCTCCTTCTCTCCATCTCATTGCTTTAAACCACACCACTCTATCCCTCCTTGAGTGGTGGGCTCTCTGGCATCCTGTTTTATGGGTGAACCTGGCTTTGAAGAAGTAAGGTGCCTGAGGTCTGGGGCTGGAAAGCTACTAACGAGTTGACAGGGCTACAATTCAAAGGTAAATATGGACCCCACCATGTGGGATCAGATTGCCACCCTAATGAATGGCCTAGTCCCACTGCTAGACTCAAAGCTCCTCAATCCTCCCCACAGGAGGTGGCTGAGGAGCTAAATGTTTTAGAATCTGTGTGTGTGTGTGTGTGTGTGTGTGTGTGTGTGTGTGTGTGTGTGTGTTGGGGGTGGCAGACAACTATAACAATTACACATGGACAGTGAGAACAGAAGAAAGAGGGAGCTGTTGGCTTTGTATCCAAATGACATCTGAAAAGAAAACTGCTCTCACTGGAGGCTGGGTGAGAGTGGGCAGAAGGAACATAGGCAAGGA
>CABHPR010135136.1:4489-28809 GCA_902168415.1 Peromyscus melanophrys
ATCTATCTATCTATCTATCTATCTATCTATCTATCTATCTATCTATCATCTATCTATCTATCTATCTATCTATCTATCATCTATCTATCTATCTATCTATCTATCTAACTATCTATCTATCATTTTCTATCTACTAAATTAGGTCTAAAGTTGTAATATAAGGAAGTCATAGAAGTTTTTGTGAAGTCTGAGAAATGTAGGCTTAGGTATAATGGAAAACAACTTAGAGTAGAGCAGGTTTTTCTGAGTGTGGGACCTTGGATGCAGACACATGGCAGAGAATAATAAAGCAGCATCTGGGACAGAGCACACATTGCAGACTTAGCAGTCTGAGAACAAACAGTGGCCTTAGAAAGTGTTGGGCCCCATAAGGCCTGGGCATGAGGCCCAGTGTAACTTCCTGAGCCTAGCTCAAGTTTGGCGACCTGTCCTTGGACATGACTTCCGAATATGAGTGACTCAGCACTACCCAACCTAGAATTGCCTCTGCCTAGTAACTGCTGAGATGGCATCATCTCAGTGGCCTGCTATCCTCACCCCATCCCCCCATCACTCCAACCTATATAAGTCCACTCCTGATGCCATAAAGTGAGTTCCTGCTTTGACAAGACTCTCAGCCCAGTGTGCTTCTCTCCAGTGGATGGGGGTGGGGGTGGGGTGGGGTGGGAGTACGGTCTGGGCTGTCGTGGACACTCACCATCCCATTCAGCCCCAGGGAGAGACTGGCTGGACTCGTCCTGCCTCTGCCCTACCTCTCGGTCAGACTCACAAGAAAGTAGCAACATGAACAGTGGCTGCCCCAGCCAGGCATGGGTGGCTCACACCTTCAGGGCATCATCGTGTCATTGGCAGCAGATGCCAAGAGAGCCAGGGTGAGCAGCAAGTGTCTGTGAGTTTTCTGCCATGAAGGAGCCTCAGTGAGGAGAATGCAGTCAGCCAGGGTGTTTGTGCAAACTGGACTGGCATGGCTGGAAGTTATGCTCTGTAACCTTGATGACCTGAGCAGAGACTCCAAAGGAGAGGTGAAGAGTAAACGGTGGCAGAGGCAGTACTGCAGACCTGAGGGAGACTGCAGGCTGACAGGATGCCCAGGCAGGATGTACCTCAATGTGGAGAGTGCAGCAGAGGTTTTGAAATCCTCCCTGCAATGGAAAGCACAGGGTCTGAGTCCCTAGCAGTGATTGCATGGAAACTACTGAGGTGAGGTAGAGTTGAGCTCCAGGCTGAATGGCAGAGACTCGCTGGAAGGTAAGATGACCCAGGGTGCTGAGTGGAATCCACAGCTTGTAGTAATGGGGCAGCATCTTGAACTGCCAAAAGGCAGTTGAGAGTCCACCTGGCCTCAGGACACCACTGGGGTCTCTAGGCAGGCTGGCCAGAGATGGAAGGTGCAGACAGACTGGGACTGTAAAAGATGAAATGGGACAAAGCTAGCAGTCAAAGCCATGCAGCTTTTGTTTTCTGGAGGTGAACAAATGCAAGGCTCCTTTAAGAGAGTGCTTCCTGGTTCACACTGATTGCACAGAGGGCTCTTTTGAGAGGTCTGCACTGACTCAGGTACTGTGGCACAGTCTTCACCCTGGAGAGGATTTCCTAGGGGAGGGGTACTGGCCAGAAAGTTCCACTGTAGCTGAGAGCAAGGTTTTAGAGACTCTTGTTTGAACTGGGTTGTTGCAAGCAAGGAAACTGCAGCAAATTTTTGGTTGTGGGTTTTTTTATATTTTGAACTTTTTGCCTCAGATTCATTATGACTTGGACAGCTATACAAAGACTTCAGGAAAGATATCAAGCCAAGCCTTGATCTTGAGCTTTCAGTGGAATGTTCAGACTGGTATTAGAACTGACATTTTGAACTTTCAGACCTCAGAAATGAGACAATTTTGATTTCACTTACACATATATACTCTACCAACTGTGGTGACTCATGAACTGTTTTGTGTAGGAATAGTAGGAAATGTAAATTGTTCTATTAAGAGTTTACTTTTGGGTGTAAGTTTGTGAGAATAGTAATTATATCTATTGTTAATATTCATGCTAGAATTGTGGTGTTAACCTGTTAATGTTAGTGAACCATGGTGTGATGGTAAGGGGTTACAGGTTCACCCAAGGAGTTTATAAGGCCTTAAGTAGACATTTCAAAATGACTGGGTTGGTAATTTCCAGGCCCTAATTTCCCTGGTTAAAGATGGGAGTTCATTTGAAATGCCATGCTGAATATAATTTGGTGTGTGTAGACTCCTCTACTTAAAATGACTGTTTTTAAAAAAGGCTTGATGTAGCTAAAATTGCTGTAGACATCCTGAACCAATTTAAGAAGGCCATCCTCTATTCCTCTATTAGGAGGTATTATAGCCATAAGGAGCTAAGCTCTGCACCCTCACTTGAGATTTTCCAGGTAGTGCACAGCCATCTGAGAGGTCCAAGGGTACCTTTTAAAAATATATTAAGAAAAAGAAATTTGCGGGAGCACACAAAGATTCCAACTTGTGGTTTGACACAGGTCAGAGAGTCAGAATTTATGTTGCTCTCCAAGGCTGCATAATGGGGTGCAAAGGCATGGTTACCACATGTCTTATACTTCAAGGCCTAATCACAAGATGCTTTGCTGTGAGTCATGGTTACAGGTGTTTTGAAGGGTCTATACTTGGTTGTACATTATGCTTTGATCTTGAAATGGAGAGGTCTTTCACCTCTCCCCTTACTAGTGTATAAAAAGCTCATTAGAAATAAACTTGAGGATGCTGGGTATTGACCCAGGGCCCTCCTGAAGCTATCCTGTGTCTCTGTCTTTCTCTCCATCTATGTCTATATTTCTCCCTATTACTTCTCATTTCCTCACTTCTCCCTTCAAGAGACCCTTCAAAAGGTCAAGGTTAAACTCCAAGACTGGGCCCCAACATTCCTGCTGCTAATGGAACTTGATTATACAAAGAACAAGTAGGACATTTCCTTATAATTTCTTTGGGTTTGTTGCCAAGTGATAGAAAAATCTTTCTTCAAATCTTTACTAATAACGTGGTGTTACTTATGAAATTCTGAAGGTTCTAGCACATTTCCTACCAATAGCCCAACAATTTCATTATTACCTTGTGCCAGAGGGTCTTGTAGACCTTTATGGGATCAGATATATGTTACATACAAGGGATGATTTCTACTTCTGATTGCTTGTTGTTGTTGAATGAATAGTCAAGTTAATTCTAAATCATCTGGAATAATTTAATCAGTTTCAATATGTCAAACAACACCTTCAGCATATTGAAAGTCAGTAATTGTACTAAGAGGTTCTGAAAAGTCTAATAATATCATAAGAATAACATATAATTCTGATTTCTGAACAGAATCATAAGAGCATTGAACCACTTTACTTATTTTTCCTGACTTATAACCTGCCTTTCCTCATTTATTTGCATCAGTATAGGATGTAGGAGCTCCAGCAATTGTGGTATTTTTTATTATATGAAGTAAAATCCAATTAGTTTTTTTAATTGAAATCTCTTGCTTTTTGGATATTTGTTATTCATCTCTCCCAAAAGATTACTGCAAGCTCTTTGTCAATTTTCATTTTATGCCCATAATGAAGAAATTTCAGGATTAGTAAAAAGTACTACAATTTGTGCTTGGTTTATTCCTGTCAATTGGTGAAGTCTTAATTTTCCTTTTAGAATCAACTCAGAAATTTTTTCCACATATGTCTTTAATTTTTTTACTCTGTTTGTGTGGTAAAAATATCCACTCTAAGATAATATCTTCCCTCTGCATTAAAATCCCTGTAGGGGAATGCATAGAGGGTAAAATAACCAGAATGCAATCAAACTCCAGATTCGAATGATCCATATGTGCATCCTGTAATTTCTTTTCTACCAAAGTCAATTCTCTCTCAGCTCCAGCTGATCATTCTCTTGAATTATTAAGTCCTTGTCACTGTAGCTGAAGCAACATCATCACCCATCATGTCACCTTTTAAGGTTTGAAACAAATTACTCAGTTCTTGAGTTGTTACTCTAATAGTGGACCATAGAGAGGTAATGTCTCCCAGCAATTTTTGAAAGTCATTAAGAGTTTGCAATTGATCTTTCCTGATTTATACCCTTCGGGGTTGAATTTTTTGTAGATCTATTTTATATCCTATGTAATTAGTATAATCTCCTCTTTGTATATATTTAGGAACAATTTGTAATCCCCAGCAAGGCAAAACCTTCTTTACTTCTTCAAACATGTTTTCTAAAGTATCTAATCTACATTTGAGTCAGCTAATAAGATATCATCCATATAACAGTAAATTGTAGATTGAGGAAACTTTACACAAATTATTTCTAATGGCTGTCATACAAAATACTGATACAGGGTGGGGCTCTTTAACATCCCTTGTGGGAGAATCTTCCATCAATATCTTTTAACAGGCTGAGAATTATTATAAGTAGGCACCATGAAGGCAAATTTTTCTCTATCCTTTTCTTGTAAAGGTATAGTGAAGAAACAGTCTTTTAAATCAATAACTATAATAGCCCATCTTTTAGGTAATAGACAAGGTAGGGAAATTCCAGACTGTAAAGAAGCCATTGGTTGAATCACCTTATTAATAGCTCTTAGATCTGTTACCATTCTCCATTTTCCAGATTTCTTTTTCATTACAAATACAGGAGAATTCCAAGGACTGGTTGATTCTTCAATATGTTGAGGATTTAGCTGCTACTGTACCAGCTGTTCTAAGGCCTGTAATTTTTCTAATGTCAAAAGCCATTGTTTCACCCAAACAGGGTTTTCAGTCAACCATTTTAAAGGTAGGGTTGTTGGTAACTTTGAAATACCAACAGCCTTTGTGGCCTGCTTGTGTACGAATGGTCTATGACTGTCCCCAGTAGTATCTCTTGATATTCCTCTCAGAAGCAGTCCTTGTTTATAGTTTGTTTCTGAGATTGCAGTGATTCTAACCTGAGTATTCCATTGCTGTAGCAAATCACATCCCCATAAATTCATTGCTGTATTAGCCACATATGGCTTTATTTTTTCTCTCTGTCCTTCTGGCCCTATACATTTAACCCATCTTGCACTTTGTTTTACTTGAGACAAACTGACAATTCCTAAAAAGCTGAACATTTACTTTCTGAAGAGGTCAACATGAGTGCCATGATTTTGGTGCAACTGTTGTTACATCTGCACCTGTGTCTACCAAACCCTCAATTTCTTTGCCATGTATTTATAATTCTTATTTTTGACTTTGGTTTTTGATCATTTATATAAATTTGCCAAAATATTTGCTAAATGGTTTCTCCTGAATATTTTTTTAAATCTTCTAAAGCTGTTCTGGCATACAGATCAGTATGATTTTTAACAACAGGCATTAACTCATTTAATTGTTTTGTGGAGAATTTTTCTTAATACTGACATGGAATGATTGAACTACGTTTGATATTGGGTTTTGCAAGAGGCCCCATAGGGCATTTCCCAATAGCAAAGGGCTACCCTAACTATGCCTTGTTGATCTACATTCACTAGTCCAATGCCAGTCTTTGCCACACCTTCTGCATACTCCAGAAGGCTGTGGCCTTCTGTTTGAATTATTTCTAAAATAAACATTGTTTCTAGGAACAATTTGCCTATACTCCCTTTTCAGATGACCTTGTCTACTGCAATTAAAATACCTAACATTGTGATTTTTCTTGATATTTTTAGAAAGCAGTGCTCCTATCCAAGTGCCATCATTAGAAGTATAGGAGCCAATAACAACTGTATTTCTGATCCATTATTCTATGGGTGCTTATCTTGCCTTTAAAGGCCTACTCACCATTTTACATTCTGCATTAGCATTTTTAAAAGACAAAACAATCAGTTAATATTTGTCTAGCATCTGGATCAGATATCATTCAATTTACAGCTAATGCTAATTTGTGTAAAAAAATCAGTGAAAGTTTCTTTTGGGCCTTGTACAGTTTTAGTAAATGATTCAGTCCTCTTTCTTAATTCTTCACCCCTGTCTCAAGCATTCAATGCTGCTATATGACATAGAATTAGGATGTTATTATCTAACATGCACTGTCTTTGCAAATCAGCATACTGACCCTCACCAAGAATTTGGTCTTGATAAATCTCATGACTTCTAGCCCTACCTCGTTGCTCCAGGGCCCTGGCTTCCTCTCTACACCAAGTTCCCCATTGTAATTGAGGACCAGCTTCTCATACTGCTGAAACTAAATTCTTCCAGTCTTGTGGAATAATTCTATTTCCAGTTGCCCATGAATTTAACATCTGTCTTACAAAGGGTGACTGCATACCATATGAAACTACTGCTTCCTCAATTCTCTTTAAGTCTAACATATCTACAGGATTCCAATTAACTTGTGCATAGCCTTGGGGATACATATCATCTCATGGTTGTTGTTGGACAGTAATTGGATATATTAATGTTGGTATTCTAATAACCTTAGGTAGTTTCTCTCCAGTTTCATGGTGCAATGGTGTGGTAAATTCTGGTCTAAATTATTCTGTCTGTGTTTGAGCATTTTTCTTCTTTTCATTAGTATATCTTTCCAAGGCCTGCATCCTATTAATCTACTTGTCATATTTAGCACACAAAAAAACCCAAGGTCATTATTGATAAGAAGTTAATTACTGAACTGACAGTAATTATTACCGTTATTATATCAATGTCAGTTAAATCATTTATCTTCCCATATTCTGCTTCTAACTTCAAGCCTTCTAATGTAGCAGTATAGAGAGCCTAGAATTGTTATGTTTTCCATTCTTAACATAGAAAAAATTTCTTTTCAATATTATTTAACACGTTCCTAGTCTCCTAAAGGATTTCCCAAATCTCCCACCAATGCTGTTGACTTCTCAAGCAAGCAGCAGCCGACTTCTAGCAGGGAGAGCCCCAGACAGCATATGCAGCAGAGCTGGTGGTGGATAGCTCTTCTTCCATGTGGTCATATCTCATGTTGGAGTGCCAAATGTTAACTATTTTTTATTATTTACAGTGACTTCCCCTTAAGCAACTGCTGTCCTAATCAGAGATTGCAACTCCGCCATTATCAGCAGTGGTTCAGCCACAAGAGCTACAGCCTGAGGGAATTCTAGGCCCTGACTCTTTCAGAGCTATTAAAGGAAACTTTATATAGGTCTCTGTCCCTCTAAAGAACTCATGATTCAAAAGTTAAGGTGGAATTCTGCTCACTCAGAGAGTCTGAATAGCAAGTAGCTAACCCTTTGCTTGCGTCTTCTAAAAATTAAAAAAAAAATCAACTAGGTGTCCTTCTGTTCAGCCCCACTTAAGAGCCCTAGCCACACATGGTTCCTCCCTACCACTTCCTGTCAGCTACTTGCTGACTCAGCCTCCTGTTTGCAGATTAATTTTACTTAATCAAACAAATGTAACACATCTTTGCATTGTTAACAAAAGCATTAAATTAATATTCGACAACAGTGCAGCTCCATGACTCCTTGATCCAAGCTCTCAGTTATAGTCCTGATTTTGGAATATATGGGAAGATGAATTTCCTCTGGAAAAGGAAACAGGATAACTTCTGGCACTGGACTCATGCTGTGGAGACTGCTGCCTAGAGAACATTAGCAGTTGGCAGAGAAAACCTTGCTGGTTGCTTTTTCCACACCGTTCCTCCCTTTAGATGTCATCAAGCATTTGCTCTTTTTTCTCCCCACCCCTCACTCTGCTACTCTGTGACATGACTGACTGATTCCCTGAGGATGAGTGTTCATTTTGATTGTTGAAAATTAAATATCCCTTTTAGCACATGTATGAATATATGTCCACTTGACCATACAATCACAAAAAAGAATACATTTCATTATAGGAACAGGTAAAGGAGAACTAAGAATCAATCATGCCTAATTAAACAATATATCCATAATATAAACATGATTGGAACAACCAAGCAAAAAATGAAAATCACATGACTGCAAGTCCATGCCAGTGATATTCCTAAGTGTGAATAGTCTCAACTCTCCAATTAATGACAGATTGGGTGAGCAGACTAAGAAACAGGATATAAACACTTTTCTCTGCAAAGAACATCTCAGTGGCAAGGACACACCAAGTCTAAGAGTAAAAGGTGGAGGTCAGTCCCCCTCAGCCTCAGTGGGGACCTGCAGTTCAACTACCATCTTCAAAGATTAGGAGACACAGAGCTCAGTTGAAAGTAGGGCCAGGCTAGAGCCCTCAAGGCCCACATGTTGTGATTTGTTACCCAACCGCACCCTGTTTCACAACTTTCCCTAACAGTGTTATCAGCTCAGCATTAAATATTCCAACATGAGCTTGTGGGAAACATTTCAACAATCAAATCATTACTGAAGTCAGCATCATAATGTCAATCCTTGGGGCAGGAGAATTGAAAATCCACGTACCACATAGCAGAGGGGAGTAGTGAGATCAGAGCAGGAGGAGAGCTACATGGGAAGGAAAGCTTTAGAGAGAGGGCATGTGATGAGTGTATGCAAACGGGTAGGGAGCTCCTCATCCTCAAACTATAGGAAAGGAAGCTCTTGCCCCCTGAAATGCAAGAGGCAGCCAAAAGGGTGAATGCATGCTTGCATCCAGAAGAAATGTCACTATTCAATCCTAGCAGTTGTAGGAGTACAGAAAGTCTGAGTGTGTGAAGTCCTGGGTGAATGTGAGCTGTTGACATGGGTACAGCCATGATAAAGACCCCAGAACCTCAGACCCAAAGAGGAATAGCAAAACCTTCCCTTACTCTGGGAGTGAGGCTCAGAGAAAAGTGACAAAGCTTTCCTTGGAGTAACAAGTTCCGTTGTTAGCAATGGATGCAGAAAATGTCCACCATAGCTTTCCCCATCTCCAGATGTTCAGGACCTAAAGATGGCTTCTCTACAGAAGCCTGAAGACTGCTTTCCTACTGAGATGAACTAACCCTGTCTCCTTCATCCAGCTGTATATAGTAAACCCCGCCTTCTTGTTTATTTGTAAATAATGACACTGCTTCCTTGTTACACTGTGTGCAATAGCCCTGCTTGCCTGCTCAATTCTATAAAATAAATATGCTGAGCTTCTGGGGTGCCGAGCTTCTGGGGTGCTGCCATTTCTCCATCAGAAAACCCAGTCCACCTGCTCTCAGCTTTGCTGTCTGTGTGTCTTGTGTCTGTCTTTTACTCATCCTTTCACTGCCCACGGTCCAGTCCAAATCCCTGGAGACCGGGCAAAGGATGCAATGCTCAATTAACACATTGGCTTTTTGTGTCCTCCCCCATCCATATCTCTTCCGTTATTAAAAAAGTGACTCTCCACATTTTGATCCCCCTTTCAACAGGAAATAATGCCTCAATGTTAGTTGACATCAGTTAATAATGCCTAAATGTCAATCAGAGGAACTTTGGAAAAGAGACTCATTTCCCTTTTAAGAATTGTTATTGTGTATCTGGGGAGGTGGTGTGGATACTGTGGTGTGGGTGGAGAGAGATTACCTTCAGAAGTTCTCTGTCTTCAGGCTTGTGGGAAAGCGTTTTTGGTTGTTGAGCCACTGTGCCAGCCGAAGGCTTGCGTTGCTTTTGTCCTATCCTATTGCATATGAAATGTAGAAGGCATTCTTCCCTTTAAAAATGACTTCATACAGCAGGCAATGATGTCCTGCAGGTCTTCACACATGAATTTGAGGATAGGTAGCACTAAATGGCTTGTAAGCAAGTAGGACCCAGGGATTCTGCCCTGGGCCTGTGTCACTGTGTTAACTAAGCCTTCACTTTTCTTCCCTTCTTTGACTCTAAATTTCCAGGTTGGAGGCTAACTGCCTCATGACACATAACAGTGACTTTCCCAGTTTCTCATGATTCTTGGAGCTGGTAAATTAGCTATTCTTGGAGGGTCTGTATTTATGAACAGAACCACCCAGATGACTGTGTGTTAATTAAGCAGGTCCTAAACTTTGTCTCATGCTAAATGCCTCGATCCAGAACCCACAAGACCAAGCTAAGGATTGTTTCCTGTGGCTCTGACAATGTCCTTGCCATGTTCTTCCTGCTTGCCTTGACACTGTGATGGAATTTAATTGGCTGCCACAGACTGACAAAAGTCACCATGCAGGGAATCTGAGTGAGAGAGACTAAGCTTCTGCAGGTCTGTGGAGGCCTTTGAACATCTGATTCAAGGGCCTGGTAGCTGAAAGGGGAAAATAAGGCTTCCAGCACGCAAAGCAACTTCTCAATTCCATCCATATTCCTCTTGAAGGGCTTCGCACGATGTTTCTTTGAGATACAAGGAGAAAGTTCAGCACAGAGAAGAGATTCAGTTTGCAAAGAAAGGTTATTACTAAGGAAAATTTGGACACTCAATGACCAAAATTAAATTCTCTAATGCTGTCTGAGCAATTCCCAAGTGTGCATACTGTAGAAAACATCTACCTCAAAAACTCACTTTTTATTTCAATGTGTGCTCTGGAAAATGAAGCTCAATGTCAAAGTTGTGGGGATCAACTGGGGTGAATTTCATTGTCGGCAGATTGAAGTTGCTGGTCATATGTGAAGCACTGTCCAGCCAGAAATCATTGTGTACATGGAGATCCTAAGAATACATGAGCTAGACGAGACTGAAATCTGTAATTCAGTGAGTAAGTGAGGTGTGGCACACCGGTACAACTGCATGCTAGTCTATACGAAACTGCTCCAGATCATATACACGGGGCATAGCACGGACAGCTCAGAAACATCTGCTCATGCAGGAAGACGACCTGATAGCATGTGCAATGCCTCATTCCACTATGTGAGAGTCTTCAAAGGTTTCACATGCCCATAATCCTGATACTCCTCCTTTCAAGAAAGGAAGCCTGAGTCTCCTGCCTTGAAGGTGACTGTACTTAGAAATTTCATTTTGACAAACACAGCAAAGTACAAGAGACAGGATGCCACTTGGAAACTCAGCATGAAAGGCTGGAGTTAACTCAGCTATGAAGGACAAAGTCATCTCATTTTCAGGAAATATGGATGGAACTGGAGATTATCATATTATGTGAAAGAAATCAGACCCAGAAAGACACATACTGCTTATTTTCTATGGCATGTGGAATCAGATTTTAAAATGTGGTATAGCTCTCTCTCTCTCTCTCTCTCTCTCTCTCTCTCTCTCTCTCTATATATATATATATATATATATATATATATATATATATATATATATATATATTTCTTTCTCTCTCCCTCCCCCCCCCCCCCCCCCTCCCCCTCTTTTTCTCCCCCCCCCCCTTCTCTCTCTGTCACATACACATTCTGAAAACAGAACAGGGACAATTGGGGAAGAGAAAAGGGACTAACAGAGAGAGGCATGGGAGTAGAAGATGATAATGATAGTAGATAAGGTCAAAGTGAGTAAGTGAATGTTATATCAAAATGTCATCATGAAACTTGTTACTTTGCACAGTGAATATATGCTAATGTGCTGATGAGATTTGTTTAATAAAGTGAGGCACCCTGGTTTGTACATTGGGTCTTAGATAGCTCACATGGAGGATGAGGGATGCCCTTCCATTAGAACACCCAAGAAGGCATGTGCCAAGCCAGGATGGTAGTGGAGGCTGGCTGTAGAGCCAGCTTATGGGTATGACAGGAGTAGCCCAAGCTTAGGCTTAGGTGATATATGTTAGTGTGGACATTTTTCCAGATTCTTCGCATCTTTCACCTCAAATGAGTACATTTATTGGTATGAAATATTTCAATGTAGTTGTGGAACTTTTGAAGCAGAGCAGTAATATTTTTGACACAAACTCAAAAAGTGTTAGAGAAGGAACATGGTCTGCCCAGTGACTGAGTGTCCTGAAAGCCTGAGTGAACATGAGGATGTTTAATGTGAGCCAACCTGGGGCTCCTGTTCAGTCATTTAATTCCCACCGGGAAAAGGAGACCTGTGCCTCATGCCCTCTGTTTTCTGGATTCTCCCTGTTGGAGAGAGCTCTCGTGGAATTCCTCCTTTCCTCCTCCCTCTTTGCCACAAATCACTTGAATAGTGGCAGCTGTGAGGATGGGCAAGGGTGCTGACAGGTGTAACTAGTAAGGAGGGCAATTTGTATAATGAGACTGAAATCTAGATTTAGTGGTACTCAGGAGTGGGTGGGCTTGACGGCAAAGAAGAGAACACAGAGCAGCAGTGGTCAGAGCATCTGCAGGCAACTGTGGGACTAGAGGTGCCTGAGTAGGGGTGACCCGTGAGGGACAAATATCCTGCCTGAAGGTTGTTGTCTCAAGACTGAAGGACATTTCCAACTGTCTGTCAAGAGTGACTATCACCACTCCCAGAAAGTATGTAGTGCTCAGATCCTGAATTAACTTGAAGATGAATGTTCAGCACGAGTAACTTGGCAAGATTCCTCTAGATTGCAGAGCAGACAGAATTTAGGATTAATAGAAAACCAGCCAAGCATCTTTAGACCAAGAGATAGAAGTAGGCTCTTCCACAATCATGCAAACTAACCCACAGCCTTTGCCTGAACCTTCTTCTCAGTGTATAAATAGTGTGTGTGTGTGTGTGTGTGTGTGTGTGTGTGTGTGTGTGTGTGTGTAGTCAGAAGGGACTTTCTGAAGTAGGAATGGCAGAGGAACTTCAGGCACTGAGGTCATGGAAGAAGCATCCCTTTCTATCCATAGGGAACTGGAGAAGGCAACAATGGCGGGGCTCTGGTATTTTCTCTGGGGACATTATGGCCATTGTTTACACGTCACTGAATAGTTTGGAAGTCAAGATTAGGGACAGTATGATGGTGAAGACAAGAAAATAAATGAGCAGTAAAAGAAAACTAAGACTACTGGTGACTACTGGTAAAAGGATTTTAGCATACAGGAACTAAGAACAAGTTGCAAAATTGTCAGATTCAGTGCAAACAGGGATTAGCTGTATATCACTATAATGTTACCACTTGTAATGATTATTTACCAAGCTCAGATCATCCTAAAGTTATTTTTCACAGTTTTACTAGGCCAGTCAGGAGTCTGGAATTAGTTTTCTTGGGTGATTCTGGCTCAAGGTTTTGTAGGTGCGCAGGACTGCCATTATCTGAAGTTTATGTTGGGGCTTCAGGACCCTTTTCCTGTAGCCTCTGAGCATGGTTGACGCAGAAATCTGAACAATGATCCAGCTGCTCTCTCCTTTCTTCTCCTTTTCCTCCTCCTCCTTCCTATTCTCCCTCGTCATAATGCCCCCTTTCCCTTTTTTTTTTTATCTTCCTGATGCTGGGTATTGAACCCAGAGCCTCACACTCATTAAACAAATGTTCAGCCAAAGTTTTATAAATCTTCAAAGGAGGCAGCAAAAGTTTGTAGTGGGGCTTTATAAAATAAATGATATAAGAAATGGGAGGTCAGAGGGCTGCAAGCAGCAGAAGCCTGTCCAAACTTCCTGCTAGCTGAGGAGACTGTCTCAGGCAGAGCTTTTCCTTTGGTTTAGGGTTTTCAGAAGACTTCCTTCGTCAAGGCTGGACGCCCAGTTCTGACAGGCCAGGCCAATTAAAGCTGATATAGCAAGCTGTGCTCTGGATGGTAGGTCCTGGCTCAGCCACTTCAAGCTGGATAATCAGATGCTCACTGCCTAGTTAGAGCTGCATGAATCCAAGTCCAGGCAGAGAAAAAAAAAAAAACAACACCATCAGATACTTAAATGGAATGGAATATGGCAATCTTACCTTTAAAAACCTTAGAAAGCAACAAAACAATACAATTGTCTTTACAGAAATTGCTAAACATGCAGACACAATTACTATGGATGCAGTTTTCATTATAAGGGGATTTCAGTGCGAGTGGCTTTTGTACCTGGAATGTCCTGTCCTCCAAAGGTGCATAAGTTGAAAGCTTGGTCCCCAGCTGATGATGCCATGGCTAGGTGTGACCAGGCTTGCTGTATTACGCCCTCCCACCATGATGTGCTGCCTTACCTCAGGCCCAGAAAAGAAATGGACCCAGCTGAGGATGGGCAGACAGCTCTGAAAGCATGACCCAAAAAAGAGTGTCTCCTGTAGCTGATTTCCTTGGCTTCTTTGTTACAATGACAAAAGTCTAACACAATGAGTAGTAATCAGGCTTTCCAGGTGTCGTGGGTTCAGAGGCGTTTTCAGGTCATATTTATAGCAACGGCTGAAGTTTCACTGATTTTGTCTAAATACTGGAGAGTATTAATCATGCCTCTTCCTTCTTACATAACTTCACTCAGAGGATTCTGGGATACCTCTTGGGAAGAGAGTGGTGCAAGTGTCAAGCATGAGTTCGAAACTTAGTCCCCAGGTCTCCATTGCAGCCTACAGCTGCTTCCCCTGCTGGAGAGGGGTAGCTTGGGCTTGTTGGTGGCACCATCTCTCACTGGGCCCACCCTGCGCAGCTCCATCCCTTAAGTATATTATAACACAACAATCCTGTTTCAAGAGCTTTTTAGTGTTCTGGATCTGCTCATCTTGAGAGCCATTCCTTGTGTTCCTGGAACCTATGAGAAGGGAGAGTCGAGGGGAGGCTCTTCACGTCTGCTATAGACTCACCTTGTTTTCCTGGAACCTATGAGAAGGGAGAGTCGAGGGGAGGTTGTCTTCACGTCTGCCATAGACTCACCTTGGTGACTCTTTCTTTCTCCCTGGAAGGACAAACCTACAGCAATCTTGTTTCTTTTGGTTGTTCCTTAGTGAAAAAACAAGCAAACAAACAAACAAAGAAAAAGGAAAGGATGTGACCACTCCTAGGTATGTTGGAGGAGAAAGTTTACTGTGGATACAAGGAGCAGAGGACATCTGAGAGAGTCCAAAGTGAATATGGCCAGACTGAGCTGGGCTGTGTGAGGACAGATGGGTGGGGAGAGGAACTGCCAACCAAGAGGGATGGCCTGAGCCAACAGGGTAAAGAGTGGACCAAAAAGGGCCAGGTAATCAAAATATCTGGATAATATAGGGAAGGGCAGTCAGCCCCTGGGCTGGAGAAGTTTAGAGTAGGGGCAGAGTACGGCAGCCATACCCTGTAACAGGTAGGGACTGGGGGATGCTGGGAGAACCTGCTGGCCAGTGTCCACTTTGACATGTTAATGAGCACCTCAGTTAGCCATTTGTTACAGTTTGAGACCTAACAGTCCCACTTGGAAACTGTTGTCACCACAACCACCTGTACCCTGGGGGTCAGTGGCTTCTAAACTGCTCTGACCTCTGAGGGCCTCGGCATTCCTATTTTCCCCCAGCTATTTAGTGTCCCATGTCACAAATTCTGTGACTCAAATTCTCTCCATTTAAGATAGCTAAAGTCATTTTTCCTGATTGAACTGTCACTAGCAGAGACTCACCCTTTTGGGTATATATCTTTAATCTTTAATTTAATATAACTTTTATTTTGGAGGCTGGCTCTGATGTTTCTTGGGTAGTCCCCAAGGGAAACTTCTGCATTGTTCTTGAGTCCCTCAGCTGCTAAGAGCATGGAGGTAACAATGTGCTAGCTAAATTCATAGTTTCCTTTATGGTGATTTCTGCAGCAGAGACTTGAAGCCATTTACAAGCCCCAGGAGGTTTCAGTTTCTTTGGCAGAGAGAAGGGGAGATCAAATTTGGTGGTTAGAGTAAAATTTTGAAAAGCCTTTAAGTGCTAGCATCACATTGCTCAAGGGAAATGTGCAAAACTAAACAACTCATTGCTTATGACACAATATTTTGCTTTTTATTGATATATTACAGATACCAAACGTGGGTGTGATTCACTTAAGTGAGTAAATTATTTGACTTTTGTTGTCCTAGGTGTACTGTTTTTAGTTACTTCTTCCTCAGTGACTCAAAGCATCTCAGTGTTTATCTTTTTTTCAATAACACAACGGTATACTAAATGCTTGCTCAATAAACAAATAAATTAAAGTTTAGTTACTGGAAACTCTAAGCGCTGATTGATGCAAAAGGTTCTTTTTGTTCACAAAGAATTAGGGAAATCTGGTGTTTGGCGTTTGACTCTTAGTAAAGAGAGTGGATAGGAATAACCAATAATTAGTTATTTGTAGTCTTACTCTTCAAAGACATCCCTGTATAGCCATCATTTCGCAAAATTATTTTTTCCTTTTAGTTTTTAGCAAACCCATCACCCAATAGGAATCCAAACAGAACTATTAAATGCTTGATAGTCCTTGAATATGCAGAAGGCTATTGCAAATGAATGTTATCACAGTGCTTAGGTTTAGACGTATATTCTAGATTTGAAATGTAAGAATGAGACTGGTTTTTAGTAACTCCTTTTAGAATTCATGGATGTTCTGCACCTGATTCCTGAGTCCTGAAATGCCCAACCACTCACTGTAAAACTTGGGAACCCTGCAGCTTGATGTCCAGTGACCATGTCTTCAGACTACCTCATGTTACTGGGTGTGGAGATACTGATGAGTAGCAATGGTTTTACATTGATGAGTTTCTTAAGGGCACATGCTCTATGTTTCCATGGACTTTGTGACTTCCTTAGAAATTAGTTGCACTGAATGTGCTGTTGAAGTTTAGGGAATAATTGTAACTTTTCATGCTTAATGAAAGATTGTGAGCTTCCTCTGTTCCTTGCTATTGCCATCAAAGTGTGGTAAATACTGAGTTGAGAGACCCACTCTGGTCTTGGAATCATGCTTAGATCTCACTTTCCTGATGACTCATCAGATTAGCAGCACCTAAAGTAAGCCAACTGCATAATGTGGGAAAGATCATGTAAGCAGCTAGAATCTCAAGGTCTTCATTTATAAAATAAGAATAATGTTACAGTCAATATTACACTGGCTTTAAGGATCAAATTCAGTAATTATGTATGAAAGTTATGTACATTACAAAGAACAAGACCAATATGATGAGGTATTATTAATTTTCAGAGAGATAAATGTGAGATTTTGGATATGTTGGCCAACATGAATATTTGTGAATCTTTCAGACTTGTTGCCCTGAGTTTCAGGGTTGCCTATGTCAGTTCTTCTTTGTACCCTGGTGGATTCTTTGTCTGAGTCCATTGCCAGTATGGATCGACTTTCACTCTGACAATTTACATATAAACGTGACGAATGTCAAGACAGGAGGAGTTGAGCCTTGAGCTGTGTCTCTGCTCAGAGGACAGGTCTGTCTTTACGACTATCTAACGACGGAGCTAATTGACATGGGAGCTAGTTGACATGACTGCTACTTCCCCGAACCAAGAGAAGATGAAAAATGTTTACCAATTAGAAAACTGAAATTGGTAAAGAAAGGACATAAAATGTTATAAAAATCTCAAGTAATAGCTGAAATTTATTTAACTGTTTTTAAGCTCTGGCATACTTATTAGTTTTTTATTTCCTTCAAAATTATAACTTTTAAGCTTGGAACTAATACAGGGTTCAACCACAAAAAAAAAAAAACAGTCCAAGTTTTCATGCTAAATATACATCTACAACCTTGGAAGAGTATGACTACCGTATATATTTGGGTAATTCTCCAAGACTTATCAGACAGACAAATACCAAATACAGCAAATTTATCACTGAACACAATAATTACATGCTTCTTGTGTCTTCTACATGCCAGGTCCTTGTTATATAAGGTGAAATAGCAGGTTAAGTAAATAGTTCAAATCTCCCAGTTGGCTATTTATTTCACCAATGCCCCTTACAAATGGCCGAGTTAGCTATATGAGCATAGAGAGAAATTTTATATGACAGGTACACAATTGTCTGAGTTCATGAAGATATTGAAGTAGAACCACATGCTCATTTATACTTCCTAAGCTTTCATTTTATCTGGTAAGTAAAAGTAATAACAAGTAACTGTTGTGGAATATTACTTTAATTGTGTAAAGGTGTGTTACATTTGCTTATGCTGCATTTGTTTACTGTAAGGATGTGTGTTTAATTATGTAAAGATGTGCTGCATTTGTTTCACCTTGCCTGCCTAAGGCACCTGATTGGTCTACTAAAAAGCTGAAAAGCCAATAGCTAGGCAGGAGAAGGATAGGCAGGGTTGGCAAACAGAGAATAAATAGGAGGAGAAATCTAGGTTTGAAAGAGAATGAGAGAAAGAAGAGGGAATGAGGGAGAAAGAGGAAGAGAGATGCCCAGAACCATTCAGGCAGGCACCAGCCAGCAGACACAGGGTAGGATGTACAGAAGTAAAAGGTAAAAAGCCCTGAGGTAAAAGGCAAAGAGAAACAGGTTAATTTAAGTTAAAAGATGTAGCTAGAGTTTTCCTGCCTGACCCACAGTCAGGACAAATCTCTCTCACCTGCCAGTCCCACAGCCGCTCAGACCCAACCAAATAAACACAGAGACTTATATTGCTTACAAACTGTATGGCCGTGGCAGGCTTCTTACTAACTGTTCTTATATCTTAAATTAATCCATTTCTATAAATCTATACCTTGCCACGTGGCTCGTGGCTTACCGGCATCTTTACGTGCTGCTTGTCCTGGTGGCGGCTAGCTGTGACTCCTGCTGCCTTCCTGCTCTTTTCTCCTCTCTGTTAGTCCCGCCTATACTTCCTGTCTAGCCACTGGCCAATCAGTGTTTTATTTATTGACCAATCAGAGCAACACATTTGCATACAGAACATCCCACAGCAAAAAGAGCCAGCCAGAAACAAGCCCAAGCTAGGCCAAGCATTCATAACTAAGAAGTCTCCATGTCATGATTTAGGAGCTGGTTGGTGGCCTAAAAGAAAAGGCCTGGTACAAGTAACTTACAGATTGACACATTTAGCTCATGTCCTCAGACATCAAGACACAGTCATGATCAGAGTGGTAATAATTTAGAAAGATTCTATTTCAGATCTGTGGGCACTGAGGTACTACATAGTAGCTGTGTGGTACATGTTTGTCCTGCTTCCTACCATGGAACTCTTCCAAACGACAACTTTTAAAAACATTTATTTATATCTATCTATCTATCCATCTATCTATCTATCTATCTATCTATCTATCTATCTATCTATCTATCTATTGCTGTAGATATCACTCTGTATAAATAAAATGCTGAATGGCCAGTAGCCAGACAGGAAGTATAGACGGGACAAGCAGAGAAGAGAATTCTGAAAACAGGAAGGCTGAGTCAGGAGACGCTGCCAGCCACCGCCATGAATACCAACATGTAAGATACTGGTAAGCCACGAGGCATGTGGCAAGGTATAGATTTATAGAAATGGGTTAATTTAAGATGTAAGAACTAGATAGCTAGAAGCCTGAGCCATTAGGCCAAACAGTTTAAATAATATAAGAGTCTGTGTGTTTATTTTATAAGTGTGCTGTAGGACTACCGGGGCTTGGCGGGAGCGGAAGAGAAACTCTCCAGCTACAATCTATCTATCTATCTATCTATCTATCTATCTATCTATCTATCTATCTATCTATCTATAAGTGTTTATATATATCTTGTGTGTATGGACACACACATGCACATACATGTCATGTCACACATGTAGAGATCAGAGGATAACCTAAGGGATTTGGTTCTCTCCTTCTGCCATGTGAGTTCTGGGGACTAAACTCATGTCATCAAGCATGGTGGCAAGCACCCTTAACTATTCAGCCATCTCACTGATTCTCAGATAACTACTTTTCCTCCTCAAAGTATCTCCCAGCAAACATTAGTCACCAATTATATGTGACCATTTTGTTTCGGCAATAAATGAGCTGGTCCTCTGACAATAAGAATGATCTATGTCCTTCCTAATTGGACATCCAGTGCCCTGGCTCTGAAATCTGGACCAGCCCACTGAGGGTACTGCCACACACCCATGGCTTTTCTCATGCTTTGTGTCCAGTCTCCACTTTGCTTCTACGCCTGACCTTGGTGATTGCACTTGGCTTTGAGAAGAAAACCTCCAAGGTATCTGTTTGGTATAAGGCTCATCCTGAAAGCTCTGAGTTTTCTGTTTTCTGGAATATTCCTTGTATTCTCTCATCTGTGTCAGGAATCAGGCACCTGGATCTTAGAGAGAGTGGGTGAAAGAGAAAAATCAAACACTCGGAGAAGTAGTGGGGGTGGAGTCTACACCTTGCTCTCTGCCCACACACCAAACGCAAACAAAACAGAAGATAGTCCAATCTCTTCTTTATCATGGCCTCATTCTATGACCCTGTCAGTGTCTAGCACCTGTACCTCCTGATAGAGGTTCCTCTTCTTGAGAGCAAAGAAGTGGAGAGGTGGGAAGCAGGGGGCTGTAGTGCTCATGAAGAAAAGAGTTTTTAAATTTGAAACAATGGAGCTTGAAGCCTGGTGATGGTGGCACATGCCTTTAATCCCAGCACTGGGGAGGCAGAAGTAGATGGATTTCTGTGAGTTTGAGACTAACCTGGAGCTAATTCCAGGATAGCCAGGGCTACAAACAAGCAAGCAAACAAACAAACCCTGTCTCAAGAAGAAGGAGGAGGAGGAGGAGGAGGAGGAGGAGGAGGAGAAGGAGAAGAAGAAGAAGAAGAAGAAGAAGAAGAAGAAGAAGAAGAAGAAGAAGAAGAAGAAGAAGAAGAAGAAGGAGAAGAAGAGAGAAAAATGGAGGTTCAAATATACAAAAGATGATTGAAGAGAACTGAAGCAAACTGAAACTTTGTTTTTGTTTTGACAGTTTGTGCAGATTGTGTGGTTACCAGTGCGGTGGGGATGGCATGGGAAAGCACATAAGTAATTATGCTTGCAAAATTAGGAGCTCTTCTGGGGTGCAAGCCATAGGCTTGTGCATAAATGAAATCCTCAGCCTGGAAGCCTGTGTACATCGTGTGTGACAGGAGGGAACAGAAGAGCTGGGGGCTGGTTCATTAGCAGGCCTCACTGTGTGGGCAGAACTATTTGAGGAAACTCCCACAGCATACTAATGTTCTCAGGATATACTCTGTTAAAATAAACTTAATGGAACCAGCCAGAGGTGCTTTTCAAGTCAAGTCCACCCCACACCAATATCCCAAACTGTCTAACTGCAAAAGTGGGGAAATGTGGCAGAGAATGCCCAGATTGTTGTCGTGTAGAAACTGCCACAGAAACTAGTAAGAACGAGCCATGGTACTGCCAGAAAATGCACCCGTTCTTGTTTTTCATTCACCTTGAAACACCCTAAAGCTGTCCCAATGGATTAGTCCTTTCTCTACTTAGGAATAACAATACTCAGAACATTGGAGGAGATGCAGGGTTTCTGTGGTCACTCCTGAGAACAGGTTCTCAAGGCACATCAAATCATGTAATGATTTCACTGCAGGAATTGAAGATGTTCTGCTCCAAACAGCACCTAGAGCCTGACATTGACCAAATATTAGACAGCTCTGCCTTCAGTAGGATAGAGACTGAGGCACAGGTGGATCTACTCCCTTCTCTGACATTGCCTTTTCTTGCATTGAGAACTTCCTGATTGTGACCCTGCTAAGCTTGGTGTCAAAGGAGTGATGGAGATGAAGAGAGGGGACAGGTTGTTGTCACCAGACCCCCAGGATCAGGGTTGTTCTTGAGTGTCAGGCTCTGTACTGTGCTTGGGCTGACTCTCTAGTCCCTTGAACAGACTCTCAGGACATCCCTGCTGGGCCTCAATGACACTTACCCTCTCCTGCCGCACATTCCTAACCTCCCCACCGCCACTCCCCACACCACTGCCTCTGTTTCCTGTGGAGCCCCTCTTGCCCTCCCAGGCCACCTTCTTAGGCAGTTAGGTTTACTTCCGGATCCAGAAGTGAAATGACTCCTTTCAACATGAAAACATGAACAGCAAATTCACCAAAACCCAACAATTTGAGACTAGCAAGACAGCTCATTGGGTAAAGGTGCTTGCAGGGAAGCCTGAGGACCTGAGTTTGGTCTTCAGAATCCACATGGTGGAGTGAGAGAATGGATACCTGCAGTTGTCTTGTGAGATCTACATGCATGTATATGTGCAGGCACCTCCCCCACATCCCCCGTGAAGTAAATAATGTAATTAAAAAAATCAAGTCAAAGCCATTTGATGATGGAATAGGTAAAACAGATGATATCATAAATAGACAATATCCACTCAGAGGTGAGGCGTTCCAGAAGGCGCTGGCAAGAGTGTTTCCTTTTTCTCTGTGGGTTCACTCCCTTCATAAATGGCTGTGTGTATGCCTTGCCCTGTGGTTGCCTGGTTTCTTGTCATGTGACCTGGTATTGATTAGAAGGGCCACGAGTAACAGAAGACGGGCCAGGGAGCCTTTCTGAAGGTACAGAGTCTGGGTCTGACTCTTCTTGATCAAGGATGGGGTCTGGCAGAGTTGCATGTGAGGACAGTGAGGAGAGATAGAGGGTGGCTCATGATGGCACTGGAGAACAACTCTGCCAAAGTGGGCCAGGAGGGGAGAGTGGAAATAGACAGATTCCAGGGAAAGAGCAGAAGATGGGGCCAGTGGAGAAGATGGGTTTAGTGCCCTTATGTGCATCTAAAGCTACACATGGACAAACTCATTCTGTAGCATGAATTCTAATTGGTCTTAATAATAAAAAGCCAGAGTCAGATATCAGGATGAAAACTGAAATATCAGAGAAGCAGAGCAGCTAGCCACTAGAAAGGTTTCTTACCTCTAGGAATCCTCAGCCTGAAAGGGGCCAAGCTCCTGTCTACACCACACTTATCACTTTCTCTCTCCACCCAGCCATATCACTTCCTGTTTCCTCCTCACAAGCACTGGGATCTGCAACTCGAATTCTAAATAGTCTTTTAATAAAAAACTCGGTACCAGATAATGAGGTAAATGCTGAAAGATCAGAGAGACAAAGGAACAAGCCACAGCTACCACCTCTTACCTCACCAACTCCTCAGCCTGAAAAACCCTCAGCCAATAGGCCTCTACCTGAATGAGCTTCCTCAGCCGAAAAGGTTTCAGCCGAAAAAGCCTCTAGCTGAAAGGGAGGCATCTGCCAAAAAGCCTTTAGTTTCCTCACGCCTTATATACCTTTCTCTGCCCAGCCATCACTTCCTAGGATTAAAGGCGTGTGTGCTTCCCAATACTTGGATTAAAGATGTGTGCCAGCACTGCCTGGCTCTGTTTTCTCTCCTAGACTGAGTCAATCTCATGTAGTCCAGGGTGGCTTTGAACTCACAGAGATCCAGGTGGATCTCTGCCTCCCCAGTGCTAGGATTAAAGGTGTGTGCCACCACTGTCTGGTCTCTATGTTTAATCTAGTGGCTTGTTCTGTTCTCTGATATTCAGGCAAATTTTACTAGGGTACACAATATATCACTACAGCGATCAAAGGCATGAGATCCCAAGTGCTGGGATTAAAGGTGTGTGCCATCACTGCCTGGCCTCTAGTGGCTATCTCCATGCTTTGATCTCCAGGTGAGCTTTATTTCTTAGAGTACAAACAAAATATCACCACTTCTTCTCTCCTGGTGACTTCTGCTTGTTACTCTGCTATCTTCTGCTTGCTCTAGGTCACTGGATAGTGGCTGTTGGGATATAGATTTTATTTGGAGGCTTTCTATAAGTCTCAACTTTTTGAAAATTATCTTGTGACCAATGAGGGAAATACTGGGTGGGCTGATGGGAAAAGGTGGCAACAAAAGAAAATGTGGGGTCCTGAAGACCAAAATGCTTTTCAGTACAACTACAAGCCTGTATTCTTCAGGGTGATTTCATGTCAACACTGTTCCTCAGCCCACTGGTGGTGTTGGATGCAGCCTGATATCATCTACCACAGCCTTCCCAAGCCCTTTGACAGCCCTTCAAGCATACAGTTAGGAGACTCCGAACCCTTTCAGTTCTGGGCTGCATCAGGACCAGCTGTCTCTCTCCAGAAAGCCTTTCCCCCATCCACTCTCTCCTGTGCTGGGTTTGAGGGTTGGCTGTCTGACTAGATCTCACTAGGGCAGGTGCCCCTCATTCAGTGTCTTCATGGCTGACTGAGGGCGAAGGTACATTGTCCCAGTGCTGCCTCCAGACAGCCCAAGACCCAACTTTGTGTTAGCTGATCAATCTCCTCAGTATGGGGACAGCAGGTTGGAGTTAATCCAGTCTGTCAAACTGCACCAAGTGGCACTGGAGACCAGAACCTCCTCTGATTCAGTGGCTGCTTTTATTTTATGTCTAATTGAAATGATGCATATATTATTCGAATGTATGACAAAGTAGGCCATCGTCCTTGCTTCCTAAGATAGGTACTGCCACTCATAGTTGTTTCCAGACATTGAACTTCACTGATTTTTCCTCATTTATTCCACATAACCACAGTGGCGACCCTAGGACCCAGAGCAGCCACCTCCCTGCCCATACTGCCATGACTATTATCACCTCTAAGGTTTAATAAATTTGCTTTTAACTGTGCTTTCTTTCCTGTAATAAATATATGCTGCTGCTTTAAATCATGGAAGAAGCCTCAGCTGAGGTTCTACATACACACACACACACACACACACACACACACACACACACACACACACA
>CABHPR010135137.1:0-40472 GCA_902168415.1 Peromyscus melanophrys
TGCAGTGGTCTGGGTCAATCTTGAGAGTGGGCTGATGTGAGTGCTGCTTGGTCCAAACAAGGCCCAGTATGTGAGTATGGCACATGTGGGTCATGGCTCTTTGTAACTCACTAATCTGAGGTAGTGCACAGGCTGCATGGCTGGAGTAGGTCTGGGATGGTGGTGATGGATGATATAAGCAAAGGAGGCTGTGAGGGTTTGGTTTTAGTGTTAAAAAGTTTTTAGCTTAAGCTGACACATGAAAGTCTTTATTTACTTGAAGTATGTAGCTCAATGAGTTTGGAGATACACAACTGTGAATCCATCACCACAATTTTTGTCACAAAATACAACGGTACCCATCTTCTCCAAAATTCTCTTGATTATTATTATTTAATTTGGGGTAAGAACACTTAAATTAACACCAACCTGCTTGGCAACATTGTTATTAGAAAATCTGATGTTTGTTAATGATAGACACTAGCTACACAGGTTTCTATTCTTATACAACTTATACAGTTCTTACACAACTGTAATTTGTTTTACCCTTTGCTTAATACTTATGTTAGTCCACTTTTATCACTGTGTCAAAATGCCTGAGAAAAATCAATCTAAATTAAGAAAGATTTATTTGCCTCAGAGCTTCAAGGCTTTCACTCCATGGTTGTCTGTTTCCCTTGCTGGAGGGCCAAGGAAAGATCCCTCATCATGGTAGAAAGCTTAGGAAAGCAGAGCTCTTCTCGTAGTTCTCAAGAAGTGAAGGGACCAGGAAAGGGCTAGGAAAATTAAACCCTTCAAATGTATCCTCTTGGTGAACTGCTGCTTCCTACCAGACTCCATCATTTTCCCCATCCCCAAGCATGCCATTGAATTCCATCTGTTGAGTAACCACTAATTGCCTGAAAGCCCTCATGATCCAATGTCTTTCTAAAAGCCCATCAGCTAGCAATAAAGCTTTTGACACAAGAGCATTCAGAGAGCATTGAGACAAACCAGAACAATCCCTTTGCATTTTCTTCCCACTGACTTCAGTATATGTTCTTCTACTCTTTGATTATGTGAGTTTCAAAGATAACTGGGCTCTTAGGTTGTCAATCCTGTGTCTAACATATGAATTTAGTGTAATGTCCTCTAGGACTACTCACATTGTTGATAAGTGCAGGATATTTCTTTGATATATAACAATGAGGAAATTGAATGTCTACATATAAATGAATTAAATGTACCCTTATCTTACACTATGCTCCCAAAGTAAGGTGTATTGAAGGCCTAAAGTGAAACTTAAAACCATAAAGCTACAAGAACAGTAAGAGTTGGAAAACATAGACAAAGAAAGTAAAGATGGACAGGTAGTTAAAAGAAAACAAGAGATATCGAGACCATGATTGGAAAAAGTACAGAGACAACTAGCCAAACTAGTGGAAATACATGAACTGTGGACCAATAGCTGAAGAGCCCCCATGGTACTGGACTAGGCCCTCTGGACAAGTGAGACACTTGTTTAGCTTGAACTGTTTAGAGGGCCTCCAGGCATTGAGACCAGGACCTGTCCTTAGTGCATGAGCTGGTTTTTTGGAACCTAGGGCCTATGCTGAGACACTTTGCTCAGCCTTGGTGCAGGGAGGAAGGGTTGGACCTGCCTCAACTGAATATACCAGGCTCTGCTGACTCCCCAGGGGAGACTTTGCCTTGAAGGAGGTGGGAACAGGGGGTGGGTTGGGGGGTAAACCGGGGGGGTGGGAGGAGGGAGGACAGGGGAATCCTTGGTTGATATGTAAAAACAAATAGAAAATCTCTTAATAAAAATAAAAAATAAAGCATAATATAACCATGTATGTTTATTTTCATACATAAGTATGTGTACATTACATTTAATTTTTATATTTACCCTTCAGTAGTGATGAATTTGCTTACATCCTTCCAATTCTAGTACATAACTGGTATCATGTTAATTTACTTGTTTCAGAATCTGTAACTCCCATTTTTTTCTTTTGGTTTTTTGAGACAGGGCTTCTCTGCGTAGCTTTGGGGCCTTTCCTGGAACTCACTCTGTAGCCCAGGCTAGCTTTGAACTCACAGAGATCTGCCTGCCTCTCCCTCCCGAGTGCTGGGATTAAAGGCGTGCGCCACCACTGCCAGGCCACAACTCCCTTTTTTAATAAAAAAGATGGTTCTGATTGCTCATCACCAGTGACTCATTTGCTCACTTCCTATACCCAAAGAAGCATCTCACCTTCTTTTTTCACAAGGAAGCCTTTCTCACTTAAGATGGTCATTCTGAGGAAGGTGAGAATCACCGGTCTACAGCTTAAACTGATACCCTGCACATCCTAGTCTGTCATCTAGCACCCACTCTAGGTTGGCCTCCATGCAGATATCCCTGTCTGCTGCTGTTCTGACAGCCCACATGGCAGCACTCTTCTGAAAATAGGTTCATTAGTCCTTTTGGGCTTTCTACCACATGTATGTCTCCATTGATGCCTCACCTCACCAGCATTGCTTGCTCCTCCAGCAGAGATGCTCTAGGTATTCACTTTAAGTTCTGAAACCTCAGGCTGGCCTCATGCTAATCACAAACCAATAGAGAGCAGGATTCATTTTGAATGATACCAGTTTTATCACTGAAGCAAGTCAAAGTAATGGGCCTGATGTAGCAAGAGACATAGGAAGATCGCTGATTTTTGTAAATGTACTTGCGGTAAACAGAAGGAAAAGTAATCAAGCTTCAGCATATAAAGTCAAACATCTGACTTCAGCAGTGTTCTTTCTGGTTGTGAGTTGGAGCCTTGAATGGCTGAGCCAGCTTAATGCAATATGTTGGAAATTGTCAACTGATATGTATGTTAGCAGCCTAAACTTCTGATTAAATATTAAGTGATTCATTTCTGATGACTGAAATTTAAGTATGTATGATTGACTAACACTTCAAAGAGAAAAATCAGCTAAGAGACTTGAGCACAAGAATTTCCTGTTAAAGGAGGTAATTTTGCAGACATTGCCAAATAAGATCAAAGCTTAGATATCATCTCATAATTTTGAAGGACATTCTGTCTTATTCATCATATTAACGCATATGTTAATTTGGTTAATCCTCATAAAGGTATAAAGGTATAGGATATGTGTGTAAATCATTAAAGATGATAAAATACATTTTTCATGTACGGTTAAGCCTGGAAATGACCTGAGGATTCATTAATGCATGTGACAAAATGATAAATAGGTTGAGATGCTGGCTCTCCAGGAAGTCACATTCAACTCAGTGAAGTATAAAATACAGATTATTACAAAATACTGGAGTTTGAAAACCTGAGATAAAACAAGGAGTTGAGTAACAGAAACAGAGAGAAAACTCATGAGCTTGGAAACAATGTTTCCAACCCTGAAAGAAATTTAAAAATCAGAAAACTGAAAGGACTTCCCGTGGTCTCTAACGTGCTGTGAGACGTTGAATAATAAGCCCCATTCCTTGGTTCTCTTTTCTTTCTTTTCAGTATGTGATGGCAAATTCAATAGTGTGCATTTCAAAATAGGAAATACCAATGGCTTTAGATGTTTTTAATTGTAAATAATGAGAACCTCACAGCTAATTTCTTGAATTCTGTGTTTGGTAAATCATCCTACAATAATAGTTTTATTATTTTTATTGTGGCTCCAGTGAGCTATGTGGACGACTATAAAACCCTTTGCAGACACTCACATACATTCAGACATATACCCTGAGGACAAAACTGTAGCTTATAGGGAAGTATTTAATAATAAAGGGGCATAAATTCTGCACGTTCAGCTATCCCCATCTGAGATGTTAATGAGGTGGAAAATTAAAAGAAGTAACAGCTCTTGGGTCTAGCCATGTTTTTCAGCCCTTTTATTCTCTCAAAAACTCTTTCCCTTATTCCTGTTGGACAAGGCTTATTATGCCACTGGTATAACATTTGTCATTGTTCAAGTGACACAGCATGAATTCCAAACGGCTCCCTTTTTAATTTACATCTATCTCAGAAGATTTATAGAAAGTAATTTTTCTTTCATAAGATTCTTTTGTTCAAGTCTTCAAATCAGATTTTTAAGAAATCTTAATAGCCTGTAAGTTTCAAATTATTTTTAATTAGCCTTGCCTGTAGTAAGAACTCTACAAGCTTTTAGTTCAGTGTCAACGAGATACGAGAAATTATGTAGTTCAGTGTAAACTAGATAAAGATACATGATGTGGTGTTGAGAAGAAAAACTTTGGGGAAGTGAGGTTCAGAGATTTAAATGTTTCCTGAAAAATTCAGCCTTTCCATGATGATGTCTCTGTTATAATAATTTCTGACCTAGTCCATAAGTGAAGCATTGTAAATATCTTCTTCAGTCTTCAAAGCTCTGCATATATATATATATATATATATGTGTGTGTGTGTGTGTGTGTATACATATACATACATATACATACATATATATATATATATATACTTTTGTATATATAAGTATATATACTTTTGTTGAAATGGCATCTCACCATATATGCCTGGCTGGTCTAGAATTTGCTTGTAGACCAAGATTAGCAGTCTCCAAAGTTTGCCTTCGTTATCCTTTAGACACATTTCCTGTACTGTATATTCCAACACTCTTTGTAATCTCGGGTTTTTATTTATTTATTTTTATTTTACTAAAACTTACAGTGCTGAGTCCATTTTTGTTGTTACTGTGCATATCATCCTGAATCTGAGCACTCCGAGTTGGACAACCAATAAGGGGCCTTTCCCCCTCCCTTCCCCTATTGCTGCCTCCAGCTAAGAGGAGCTGGAGGGAGGAGAAGACTGGGGGAAGTGAAGGATGCTTTTTCAGTCAAATACATGCTTCTAAAAGTATTGTGCTATATACTGCGTTTTCAGGTTAACTTTCATCATGCATATGTAGCCCTCTGGTTTTAATTCCAGCATCTCCAGAACTCTGTTCTCCATATGAGCTGTTGAAGCTCTAGCTTCATCGATAAATTTAATATTCAGATTATGGAAATTCACCAAGAGTTTATGTAGCTGAATTGGAGCAAAAGGGGGTTGTTGCACGCATATGAACTAGGCCTAAGTTGACCCCTTACCCCAGCACTTTCAGAGGGCTGAGAACTGCAGTCTTACAGCTGCTGGAACTGTGGAGAAGAGCAGACTAGCAGACAATGCAGGGAGAACTTGCATCCTAAGCTCTGTTCCTGGAACGGTCACTCTTACAACTGCTAGGCAGCTCTTTGAGAAAGACCATTTACAGTGTTTGCTGTTGTCCGATTTGCTTCAGAGCATCCTGCTCCCACCCAGTTAAAATGTACCATCCCCAGGGCATTAGCCCAAAACAATCAGCATTAATCCTTTATAACTGTGGATTCTGAAGGAGTCACTATCAGTTAAAGCAAACAAAAGCTGTCATAGAAACTAAATAAAAATATGGGGAATAAAATGACTTTTTATTTTTAATTTGATGCACATTGGTGTTTTGCCATGGGTTTTGGGTCCCCTGGGACTGGAATTACAGACAGTTGTGAGCTGCCAAGTGGTTACTGTGAGCCATCTCTCTAGCTCCCTACTTTAAGGATCTTAAAGAGCTGCAGTATATCCATGGAAGAGTAGAGGTACCATTTAAGAGCACACTTGTCACGGGAGCCTGGAGGGATATGAAACACCCTGCACTTTCATCTTTGTCTGTCTTTGAGGCTCTGCCAAAGCATTATCCAAGATCTAAATAGCCATAGCATTTTAAGGAGAAGACACACACACACACACACCTCCCCAGCAAATGAAAATAAAAGCATTCTTTTTCTGGTGCATTCATGTAAGAAAACTTTTGTCTGATCTTTACCTGATCACTCATCAAATCAAAGAAACTAAAACAGTTAATGCAAAAGGGCAAAAGTGTAACATCTCATAACTTTTCAAGAATGTCAAGGCATCCACACACATTCAACAAAACAAATACAATAAACCTATCCTAGGACAGAGAGCAAGAATAAACTCACGCTCTTTGCAATGCTTAGGTTTTGATAAAAATATAAATAAAACACAGAAATAAGAACACAGGTAAAAATGTCATTTTCCTTCCTGTCATAATAAACACCACTGGAACCTTTGTTCTAGCTCTCACCATCCCTGTCATTTATAATCAGCCACTCTGTGAACTACTGTTTTTACCATCACTTTCAGTACTCAAAAAGGGGTTGATGTTAGAATTCTCAAGGATATTGAATTATCAAAATCTTCTGGTGGATGAGACTTCTAGTATTCTCAGGGCAATAAGAAATAGAAGATAGAAAGAAAAGTAGTTCTTAAATAGGGACGTAAGTCATGTCGATAAAATTAGTCGATGGTTCTTCTTGATATTCAGAGGACAGAATGCTAATTACTGAAAAGTCAGACTGTAATAACACTTCTGAAACTCAGTTCCTTAATCACATAACCCCCTGCAAAGCATAGGGAAGATGGGGAATGATTTCCAATAATATCGATGCATTGTGGAAGTAGGCAAAAGTCAGAATAGACTCAGCTCTTTCAAATGAAATTCACAGGCCTTTCAGCTGGAGTGGGAAATTCCAGCATAAAGAAGATGCCAAGAGCTCCCTAAGCCTAGTACAGACTGAACAACTACGATTGTTCTTTGGTGAAACTCAACAATTGCCAAGAACTGAGGTCTATTGAAGTCACTGATAGAATTTTTGAACTCTCCTTGATGTAGCTTTTTTTCCAAGGAGAAAAACAATCAGTGACTCACAGGAAAAGAAGGAAAGTGCCCGTTTTTAACAGTCAAAATGTAATGCTCCCATAAGAAGGTTGTTGCTTTCCTACATCTCCCTTTAAGCAGCTGTTACCTGGGAGATTCATGATTTCTACAAGTAAATTGAGTGCGAAAAATGATGCATAGGGAATAAAAATGTAGAAATTATTTTATATTTGGAGCAATCATCCTGCAAATATAAAAGTTAAAAATACTTGAGTAAAGCTTCCATTAGTAAAATATTAAAAGAGAATTTCAACCTAAAGTTTCTTTTCAGACAGACTTACTAAAGTGCCAGCCATGCAATGCACCTGTTGGAAATGTACATAGCACAGTGATTTTTCAGAGTTTCAAGGCTGTGCAATGATCAGTATTGTTCAAAATGTAAAATAATTTCTTCACAGATCAAATAATCTTCCTAACATTAGTGCATTAGTGGTCAGGCAGTCACCAGAATCCATAATACTTTCCAAAACTTTCCTCTGGAGATTAATCTCTCTCTCTCTCTCTCTCTCTCTCTCTCTCTCTCTCTCTCTCTCTCTCTCTCTCTCTCTCTCTCTGTGTGTGTGTGTGTGTGTGTGTATGTGTGTGTGTGTGACGGGGAGGCTGAAGATGTACAATCAAAGTTCAGGAAGCTTCAACATTTGCCTTCGATTGTACTGAATGCTGATCTCTGTGGCTGTCTACCAGTGATTTACACATCTTGAGTCCAGCAAGAATATCAGAGAACTTGATAGTTCTTTTGAAACTGTTTGATTTCTGTCTGATTCTTCCCTTTCTCAAATGACATAGCCAGCTCAGCCTGTGACTCTCTCCATTTGTTTGCTATAGAGTTTGTCCTTTTCAGTAAGCGTCTTACTAGATTTGCACTCACCGCAAGTTGATTTGGTTCCCTCAGCTAGTATTCTTGGTGTACCCTGTCTTAGTAAAGGAGTTTAACTCCACAATATGGTAAAGGAGAGGCTATACCTCTTGAGGGGATTGCCATTCTGATTACTCACACGTGGAGTTTTGTAAATGAGCATTTTCCAATTTCTTGTTAGCTGATTTCTAATCTTATATCTCTTTTAGGGGGAAAGTTCACCAACTTTTTATTTCTTTACCAGTCTCCACATATTCTACCCTTAAGAAGTAGGGAATATAGTTCTGCTTAAAAAATCTATAACCTAAAAGACAGAGAGTCATAAATACTAGTAGTTCTACGTTAACTAGTGGTCTCTATGTTTTCTACATTGAAATACTCATAATAGTTTAAGAACAATTATGAATGACCACTTTATGGCAGACATCATTTTAGGGAAGCTACTCATGGTGGACAGAGGCAACTGACAAGATTGGGAAAAGATAAACATCATTTATAAGGGACGGGAAACCATGTAGTTTCCCCACGGCAGTGCTGTGGGCTAGGAACCCCGAGACCTTGCTGATCCATGTGCCTCTCAGTCCACATCTCACCAGCCAGATTTCAAGTAGCTCACAAAGTTCTGTTTCCCAAGTTAAGGTGTGAAGGCTTCCTCTCTAGGGAAGCTGAGCTACCTTCAATAAACAGCATACAGATTCTGCTTTGTCACCTTTCTCACCAAGCTATCAGATGAATTGTAGAACAGCCTCACTATACAATAAAGCCTTCCTGCTAGCACTTTGTCCTTGAGTTCTGATAGTCAAGAAATAAACCCATAAAGGGAGAAGTGATTAGGAGATTATTAAGCAAACAAAGAATCTAAGACCGAGCCACCCACGGAATGCAACTGGAAGCACACAGGCACACAATACTGTATGCACAGAAAAATGTTAAGCTGATAATTATGATTAATAGCCTTACAGATTGAAAATTCATTGCATTTCTGTAACTGGAACAGAAAATCATATGAAAACAAATACACACACACACACACACACACACACACACACGCATGGTGTGCATACTCACACACTCACTCCTTTCAGAAACCCAAAAGTTTGATAGACTAAATTAGCAATTCAATAAATTAGCTAGAAGAGAAAAGGAAGGGAGATCCCTGTCGATAGAAAGAATGAATTAGGAATGTCAAACCAGAGACAACTAGAGAATCAACACAGTACAACTGATAGCCAACTGTGAAAACTTTTAGAGAGCCCATGTGTATGACAATTATCATTATCACATGGGGGCTGATGGCCATTGAAGTAGTCAAGTGGAGTGGAGAAAGGAGTCAAGGGCAGGAAATACTGGAATGGAAAGTATTGCTGCATTTTAGATACAGTGGAATTGGATGTAACTGAATAAGGAATAGGAGGAAGAGGTCTGAGGCTCCACATACTGGTACTGGTTAATCTACACGAAGGAGGTGGCAATTACTGGCATTTCATGTGCTGAGGCTTCTCTAAGGCTCTTCCTGGGTTTGCTCTGATGCTAGACTTCCTCACGGAGCTGTGCAGGCTATATGAGTCCTTACCAAGGACAAGAGTAAGTTGAAGGGACAGTTAGAAGAAAGCAAACCATGGCTAACGCCGACTCAATACTGCTCTGGTGCCCCAGTTTTGTTATAGATTTCAGGACACTCCCACCTCTCTTTTCTCATACTGTGATGTTGTTGGGTGCTGAGTTGACTCAGGGTGCACTTGTGACTATTAATCTCAATTGTCACCTTGATGGGTACCTTAGAGATTTGTAACAGATCTGGGTGTCTCTTTCTGCTCTCTCTCTCTCTCTCTCTCTCTCTCTCTCTCTCTCTCTCTCTCTCTCTCTCGTGTGTGTGTGTGTGTGTGTGTGTGTGTGTATACAGTCACTATGAGGTAAAAGTAGTCTCTACCACAATCTCCTGACACCATGGTATTCTTCCTCACAATGGTCTCAAAATCAATATAGTGAGGACTCTGTCAAGAACCTTCTGAGCCAGGTGGCGGTGGCACACGCCTTTAATCCCAGCACTCGGGAGGCAGAGCCAGGCGGATGTCTGTGAGTTCGAGGCCAGCCTGGTCTACAGAGCGAGATCCAGGACAGGGTGTCTCAGAAAAAAAAAAAAAAAAAGAATTTTCTGAAACAGGTAAAATCAGTCTTTGTTCGCCTCCTATTTTCAGTGTATTTGTGTTTAGTACATTTAGCACATTTGTGCACAGTGTTTGGTCACGGTGACATAGTAACACAGTAACATAACACAGTAACACTAATTCTCAAGCGTCCTTCGTTTTGTCTTTGTTGTTGTTGTTGTTTGTTGTCATATTACCAGATCATGGTACAAGTGGTTCCTGTGTTATTTTTGTTCAAGAAATCACTTGAAAGAATCAGGAAGAAAAATCCCACAGTTCTTGAACAATCTTTATCCTCCCCTCATCATAGAAATATCCTTGGACACTCACAAAATGTAATATTTGTGCAGAAAACACATTAGAGTTCACAGGAAAAAACTCAGTAATAAAACTTCCCATCACTGAGAATCAAGTTCATAACAGCATTTCTTACCATAGATACTTTCATGGCTACCTCCCATTGACTATCATCAAAGAAAAACTTATAGAGAATGAAATATGAACTTCTAGGACCAGAATGATCCATCTTCTGTGATATTGAGCAGACAAATGCCTTCAATGTCTTTTATTAGTGGGCAAAAAAAATGACTATAAATTCATAATGAAAGAAAAGGGTAGAACAATAACTCAGATATCATAATGACAGATTATTGAAATCAAACTTTTCAAGGTGTATTCCTAAATTCAAAAGAGTTTAAACATGACAGAATTTCCTGGGTCTGGATGGAAATGGAGATGGATTCTCTATTGTCTAGTAAAGTAGTGAAATTTTGTAGTTTTCTTTTCATCGTATAAAGTGATATTTTCAATATATCTTTCAATATATTAACTTCTACTTTTCCTGATTCAACTAAAATGTATCAAAATGGCTAAAGCAATTTTGCCATCTTTGGTGTTCAAAATTCCCATCCCAAGAGCAACAAAGGAAGGATATTCTTAACATGATTCCCTACTAGTTTAAAGCCTGTCTCTTAAGAATAGGGGGTAGGACCTTTTAGAGTCAAAGAAAGAATGTGGTGTCACATAGTCCTATGATCTAGGATGAAATGGTTGGTTAATCACCAGCCTAAGAGGGCATTGCAGTGTCGGGGTACAGGCTTCAATGCCGAATATCTAGAGATATTTGTGTTGGGTATGTCACTCTGATTCTATTCTCATAGAATACAGTGACAAATAAATGTAAAAAAGATTTATACCTCTATTTTTACATTTTTATGTGTATGTGTTTTGCCTGCATGTATGTCTGTGCACCATGTGTATACTTGGTGTCCATAGAGCCTTGAAGAAGGCATTGGCTCCCCTGAAAGTGGGATTTATAGATTTCTAGTTGCCATGTGTATGCTAGGAATCAAAGCCAAGTCCACTGGAAGACGAGCAAGTGCTCTTAAACACTAAGCCAATTCTACAGCCCTCACCTCTATTTTCAATTCAATTGTAGCTCATGATGACTGATGTCAGATATCAAATGAAGTGCACTAGCTCATTCCTGCTGTGTTATCATGTTAGGCAGGGTCTTGATATGCAGAATGTGCTATCCAGGAACTCACTGGGAATCCAGACTAACCTCAAACTCATGATCCTCCTGTCTGTGTCTCCTACATTCTTGGATTACAGGAGTATGTCACCATACTTGGCTCCTTCAATCCTTTTCACTCTGTGAACTGCACAAGTCCTGACAGCTGGAAATGATGTAGCATAAAATGTACTCTTTGCAGCTTAGATCACAACCCCTGGAATCAAATGGCTTTTAGCTTTTGCTCTCTGGATTTCTCCAGCTCCCCTTTTTGTAGATTGAGGATAATAACCCTAAGCCAGGTGCAGTGGCACACATCTATAGTCTAATGACTTGAAATGATGAGGCAGAGGATTGCTTGAGTTCAAGGTCAGCCTGGGGAACAAAGGCAAACATCTTCAAAATAAAAGAAAGAAAGAAACCCATGGATCTTTGTCCTTTGTAGATGAAAGATTATTGTCTACAGATGCCATACTAGGACCTCCAGGAATAGAGCAGACTGCCACATACTAAAATGAGGTGACACATTACACCAATTATCACATACTCCATTGAGGAAACAGCATAACAAGTCATAAACAAAGCATTTCAGAGAGTGGAAAAGGTTAAGTGGAGGAAAGAACAATGTTATGAATACAGGATACCAGCATCAAGGGTGCCAAACAGGATAGAAGAGCTGAGCCTGATGACCTTGCAGAGTTCAAGGACCAATGGATCCATAACCCCATCTTTCTTAACTCTAACCCACAGCCCCATCCTGGAGGCACCAGGCCACTTCTAACTGACAGGTCCTTGTGGTTTCATCTATATTAGCTTCTTTAGTCATGGTAGTTTTATATAAATATTCAGAGTTTTGCGTTCCTGTGGAAACCATGGAACATTTGACCCTTTGAATAGTTTCCACCTGGTGACCAGATGTCTGACAATGATAATCACCATGGACAGCATTTGCTATTTATTTGACAACAATCCCTACACCTCCACCCTGACTCAATCCAGAAAAGCAATAAGGTAGGCACTCTGGGCTGGTAAGAACAGGGTCACCAAGGAATTCGAGGGAGATGAGTCAGGGAGGTGGAATCTGCTGTTCTCTTAATTTCGTGTTTCTCAAAGTTCAATTCAGCCTGATCCTGAGTTTGTGTGAGAGACCAGGGACATTCATTGGAAGTTATGTGGGGATGAAAGTGAGTTTTGTAAGAAATGTAATTTTTTTCTGGGGGGTCAGGAAGACTTTTTCAATCCAAACTCATTTAATTGTTCCCTTTGTAGAATATGTTGGAAAAATATTTTGGGAAACCTGTAGTAGTGCCTTAACTATCATGAAATACTACCTGGCACTGTCTTTGCATTATTTTTGCCAAATTCAAACCCCAACTCCCAGTGATGAATGGCATGGCTTGACTTTTGCTCTGTTCTTTGCTTTCCTGGCCAACTTGCTTTCCAAGCAGGGTAACAGCCAGATCCCTATACTCCCTCCTCTGTGTTGGCACAGTGGTATATCATCTGGACTCACTCGGCCTTTGCTTCTTTCTGAGCCTTTTAACTAAAGATGCCATAAGTAATCTCAGAACTACTACTCGAATAAGTATCCACCACAAACAAGTCTGTTAAATCCAAGTATTATACTTGAAACATTTGCAAATTGTACATAGTTTTCCTGTGGTTTTTAAACAGTTCATAGAAGTAACATTTCAGCCTGTTTGTGAGATCATACCACCTGAGGCCAAGGGGAAGAGGGAAGCTATTGGGGATTAGGCTCTAAATCCATTCCTCTAAATGTTATCATGGTAATTCTAATGTGAGGAGAAGCCTGACTCCACTGCCTTAAACTTGGGAAATAGTTTATCTTTCTTTATATAATGCCTGCCACAATAAGACAGTGTAACAAGGATGTATAATAGAGAAGTAAAGGACAAACGCCTGGTATCCATCAACTGGTGAACAGATAAGTAATAATGAGGTGATTATCAATGAGATAGAGGATCCTTTTGATCCTGCACTAGGAGACTGAGGTTGGAGGATCAAGAGATCCAGGTCAACCAATGATAGCTACATGGTCACACCCTATTTCAAAAAACAAAAACATGAAAGAATATGTGGTCCATATACGCAATTGAAAACTATTCAGCTGATACAAAGGATAACATTTGATTATTTATAACAACATAGGTGGCAGTAGAGGGCAATATATTAAGTTAAAATCAGTCTTAGAAGACAAAGAGCAGATTTTCTTGTTCTCCTGTAGATTATAAAAAAATCGACCTCAGAAATTGAGAGTAGAATGGTAAGGGCAGAGTATGAGATGCTGGGGCTAGTGTTGATAGAATGAAAAGTAGGAAATTTTTATTGATAAGTTATAGTTAGATGGGGAAAAAGTAAGTTCTGGGATTCTATTCCACATTAGAGTAACCATGGATAAAATCTTTGCAAATGCAGGAGAAAGGGATTATTTTAAATGTTTCATCAGAAAAGAAATAATGAATATTTGGAGAGGTTGATATTTATAGCTAAGTTGAACATTACACAATATCTTCATGTAACGAAAATAATATTCCCAAGGTAATTTTTCTGTTTTTACTTACATATAAATAGAAAGGATTAGGGGAACCAAATAGCACTGGAGGAGCTCTGTCTCTTCTCCAGGCCCTAGCCACTCACCAGTTCTCTCCACTGAACAAGAATGATGTAAGTCCTTATGAAATCTGGAAAAGGTTCATTATGTATGTGTGTGTGTGCATGTGCGTGTGCATGTGTGTGCGTGCGTGTGTGCATGTGTGTGTGCATGTGTGTGTGTGTGTGTGTGTGTGTGTGTGTGCGTGTTTAAGTATATGGGTGTGGAGTGTCTTCTCTTGGACTTTTTCAGTGACGCTTTCAGACAAATTAAGCATCTTCTTAATTCTTCCTTCTTTTTTTTTTTTTTTTTTTAGATTTATTTATTTATTATGTATACAGCATGTATGACTGCAGGCCAGAAGAGGGCACCAGATCTCATCACAGGTGGTTGTGAGCCACCATGTGGTTGCTGGGAATTGAACTCAGGACCTATGGAAGAGCAGCCAGTGCTCTTAACCTCTGAGCCATCTCTCCAGCGCCCGCATCTTCTATTTTCATTTATGAGTCATGATGATAAGAGTACCTGACTCAGACGAGATTAGAAGCTACCAAATGTGTTCTAAAGCTTTACCATTTAAGTTCAAGTCATGGTGTTCACGTCTGGAAATGTTCTTGCAGCCAAGTGGAAACCATTTGTAGCCACCTCTTATTTCTCTCTGCTTTGTGCCCCAGTGATTTGTCTTAGTCATAAAATGTGTTCCCCCCACCTAATTTTTATGTTGAAACCTCCAATATGATATGCTCACAGATGACTTTGAAAATAATTAGAACTTGCAGATCAAGTCTTCATAAGTAAATTCCTAATAAGCGCTCCTTTGTTGGAGGATAGAGAAGCCAGAATTCTCTGTTCTCTACTACTTAAGGATGTAATGTGGCCATCTACAAACTGGGAAAAGGGAACCTCACCAGAATCTTTCCATGTGGTAACAACTAAGCCTTCTGTCTCCAGTACCACACTATGAGGAAGAGACTGCCTGCGGGTGAAGTGATCCAGTTGTGCTAGGTTTGTTATAATAGCCTTAACTAAAGCATTTTGATAACTAAAACTCATATTAATCTATCATATTAATCTATCCTTCTGCTAGCTAATGCTTTTATTAGCTTTTTAGCTACTGGGCTTCTGTCTTAAATTCACCAAGACCATTGCCTGCTGAAATCCTAATACAATGTCCTCTCACATGGGGAGGTGGGGGCTGGGGACAAACTGGAGGAAGACAGGAGAAGCATCCACAGAAAGAGTACAAGACTTTGCAATGGCCTTTGTACTTTCATCACTTCCTCCCCCGTAGGACTCAACAGTCCTAAGCTGAGCTGTGTTGCAGGTACAAAATACAACCAACACCTGCAAACAGCTTAAAATTAGAATGGAGCCATCTTTTACCATGTTACTATTTCTTCATAGAATTTGTTTTGTTTTAAAGATATATTTATTTTTATGTGCATTGGTGTTTTGCCTACATGTATGTATGTCTGTGTGAATGTGCTAGATGCCCTGGAACAGGAGTTACAGACAATTGTGAGCTGCCATGTGGGTGCTGAAAAGTGAAGCCTGGTCCTCTGGAAGAGCAGCCAGTGTTCATAACTGCTGCACTATCTCTCCAGCCCATAGAATTTGTAAAATGCATTTGAAAAATAACTGAGTTCTACAAGTGGATTAGAAAAAAAAAACTTTGTATAAATTGCCTTAACTACTGTGGTCTTTTATTAACCATCCCCAAAGCTTTTATTTAGTACCCATGTTTTTAAAGGAATTTTATAAAAATCAACTCCCATTCCGAGTGTGTAAGTTCAGGTAAAGTGGTACCGAGGGATATAAATCTCTCTGTGCCTTACTGAGCATGGCTATCACTCAGTAAAATTACGTAACAAACACATTAACATGGAAGTAGGAAACTTTACGTGACCACACTCATAGATAAAGAGCTGCAGGCAACTAAGGATTGCTGAGAGCAGAAGAAATAGCCTTCCTCAGGGATGACCTCCTTAACCCATTATCCAAGGCCAATCAATGTTCAGCCCTAAAATCATACACACAAGTAACACTAAATGGATGGATCAGTTTGTGTTTATATATTTACACATACACACACACACACAAAAATACATAGGCACACATACACAATAGCAAATAAAATAAAGCCATGATTTTGAGAGGGAGCAAGAGGAGGGTCTATGGGAGGTACTGTAGGGAAAAGGGGTAGGTGGTAAACGACATATTTATATTCCAATTTAAAAGTAAATAGAACAATCCTTATTGCTGTTGGTGTCGACAAGTACTGTGTTTGCACTCTTTCTCACACACACTCTAATTTAGTTGAGCTAAACTAGATACAGTAATTCAAATATTCAGACAGAAACAAATGGTGCTAGGATTCATTTCTACACTTGCTATAAAGACTCCATTATTTGATTTGATTATAAATCTACCTGTCTTAAATTCACACATGATCCTGGAAAAATAATTTGGCCTTCCTTAACTTTACCCCTCCTGGTATTTAAAATGGGTATTGAATTCATTACTAAGACATTTCCATTTCCTTTAAGAAGTATTTTATTATTCATAAAAATGATCTGCATTTGAATTTCATCTGTAACTATAATGAGATTATACAGATAGCTTATTGAATAAACTGGATTTTAAGATATCATTAGTAGGAAGAATTGAAAAAATATTCAGCAATATTCAATGCATTCATAAGTAAAACTTTCATATAGTGAATAAAACGCACTTTTGTTTGTAAAATATTTCTTTGGATACTTAATGTTTTATTGAGATTATTTATACATTGTGCCTGCTTCAATTTTTAAATTTACTTTATCTGTTTACTTTTTTATTTGTGTGTATGTGTGTGTGCAAGTGTGTATTCATGTATGTATGTATATTTGTGCATGTGTATGCATGTGCTTGTGTGTCTGTATGTGTGCGTGTGCATGTGCATGTGTGTGTGCAGTCTCTTGCATGCCAAAGTGCTTCTATTGAGGTCCGAGAATAAGTCTCAGGAACAGCTTCTTGAATGTAAACTCTTGAGATCATGGGATTGAACCCAGGTCTTCAGGCCTGTCCACTGGCACAATTACCAGCTGAGCCATTTCACGGGCCAAACTTAATTCAATTTTTTATTTTTATTTTTTTACTAGAAAACACTATTTTGACATAGTGAACTAAATCACATATTAAATTTATTGTGTCTATCTGAAACCTCTAGCTGTGAACCAGTTTCTTAAAACTTGTCTTGTCCTCCAGAAGTTCTTCTGAAATAGACAAGTGCAACTCTTAATTTAGTTCCTAATTTGTGATAATTAAAATATCATGTTTCCTATGGTTTCATGGGTTTAGATTTATAGAGAAAACTTATAAGAGGATTTTCCTCCACTATAAGTATTTGAAGCTAGCTACTATTTGATAATACCTGAATTTCTCAATTATACATAACCATGTTTAATATGTATATATGCACACACATGCATGCAGATGCACATGGTTGAAACCATCGCAAACATTAGCATGCAGAAATAATCTAGAAATGCCTAAAAATAAAAATTGCCATGGACCAAATGACCAGAGATTTTCTTTAATAGATTGGGACCAAGTAATAGGCAAGCATGCTTATAATTTTAAAGCAGGTTTTTCATGTGTCACAATCTGAGAGCTATTGATAAGAATCAGTCAATAACTAAAATCACTGGCATAAAAACAGTATTTCCAGGAGAGTGGCTTAATTGACAATGATGGATGAGTATTGTATCATGATGGACTTATATAGATTCCAATGCCTTTCTCACTCATCTCTAATTGTGATTATTCAGTTAATCATTTAGTTAACCATGGATTCGTATCTAAAATTGAGCATGATCTATCTTCTAGTCCTTATTAAAATATTCTCCGACCAATGACTCTTTCATAAGGTAACCCACAGCTCTGGGACTTCAATTCAATTTGCTCAATTTGTTCTCACATCCCTCAGCACTTCTCACTGGGGCCACTCAAGTGCAGAAGTGTGCACTGTGAATTCTTCAGTAACAGTTTCAGAGTCATTTTTCAAAATCTGCTTTCCCTTAGGATTAGTAGGGAAGTCCACTTACCTGTAGTGGGCTGGGATGCTCAATGCTTGCTGTGATTTTCTCCCAGGGTAAGGTTGTCAACTACTCAACCCAGCATGAATGATGCTCAACCCAGCATCATTCTTAGCAGTTCTTCTTGCGCATCTCAAAACATGGGGAAAATGTGACTGGCTTTTCCCAGTCCCCTGTTTACACACATACACCTAATTAGATTGGAAAACACTCATCTTTTTACTGTTCCTCCTCAGCTTCGGGCTGTAGTTCCATTATTTATGGTGCAGAGCCTCAAATCCTTAATCCATACTGTTTTCTGAAACAAAGGCAGAAAAATGTTCTTTCTGCAGTAAATCTACATTTTAAAATACATTTTAATTAAAATATAATTTCATCATTTTCTCCTTTCCCTTTGCTCCTACCAGCCCTCTTCTGTAAATGGATATTTCCATGCCCTGCTCACCTGGTCTCAAATAACCAACTCAGAGGCTGAATATGAATTATAAATGGTCAGCCAATAGCTCAAGCTTATTACTGTCTCTTACATTTTAAGTTAACCCATATTTCTATTTATGTTTTGCCACGTGGCAGTACCTTTATTAGCATGACATGTACATCTCTTGCTTCCTCTGTGTCTGGCTGGTGACTCCTGACCCCAACCCTCTCCTTCCCATTATCCTTTGTTTTGTTGTCCTGCCAATACTTCCTGCCTGGTTACCAGCCAATCATCGTTTTATTCAACCAATTCTAGTGACTAATTCTGACCGTGTGCAAGAGGATTATTTCACATCACCCTTATATGTCTCCTCCTTCACTGTCAAATTAATAACCTTTTTCTTTGATCATTATTGTTACATATATACATATGTATGTATTTGTGTGCACAAATACATGAATAAAACATGATGATCCATTTTTGTTGTTTGTGTGTATATTGTTTCAAGGCTTATCACTTTGTTTTGCTAGCCAGTCATGGTGCTAAACCTTGGGACAGGCTAATTCTCCCTCTCTCAGTAATCATTAGTTGATTGCAGGACTCTGTGCGTTTCCTCTGCCCTACTCACTGCCCTAGCATGTCTGTTGATATCATTGGCTAGGTCTTGTTTATGGAGTCATATTAGACGAGATATTCTCATAGCAGACTTTCTGGTATTTCATCTCATAATTTTTCCATCTCCTCTTCAGCAATGTACCCAGAGCCATAGATGCAGGAGCTATTCTACAGATGCATCCACTAGGTCTAGGCTCTCCACAATCATTGCTCTTTGCATTATGTCCTGTTGTGGGCTTTCTGTAATGCTTTCCACTTGCTATAAAGAGAAGTTTCTTTGATGAGGGGTGACAGCCACATTTACCTGTAGGGATAAAAATAAGATTTAAAATGTAGTAAGGAGTTATCTTGGTCTAGCAAAATGGTGATAGTAGATTCTTTTCTAAGGTCCTTGACCTAACAAGCACTGGGAAGTTGGTAAGGTTTCTAGCGCCAGGCATTATTTTTCTTCTGTTAAGTGCGTCTTAAGTTCACTTAGACAGCTGTTGGTTGCTACAAACATGTGAGTGCCACTACTGCACCTTTAAGGATATCCTGCATGCTGGTCATTGTTGTAGTTCATATGTGTCAGAGCTGGGCAGGAATATTAACTGCTTCTCTCCCTTGGCCACTTGCATAATTCTTACTGGTACCATGGAAACAAAACTGAAGGATGGAGACTTCTGAGTTAGATCCACCCTTGAATCAGCTAAATTCTCTATCCCCAAGTGGACAGTGTCTTCAGCAATAGGAATTTGTCTTTGACCTCTGAGAGGAAACCACAGGCAGCATCTATAAGCAATATTGTTTTGAGAGATAGACTTGGACTATCCTGATCAACCATTTGAAAGGAAGTTTGTCATAATTGGTACAGAAGTTTTATTATCGTATATTCTTCTTGTCAGCCAAAATAGCATAACTTGGTTTAAGCTCTCTCTCTCTCTCTCGCTCTCTCTCTCTCTCTCTCTCTCTCTCTCTCTCTGTGTGTGTGTGTGTGTGTGTGTGTGTTCACTTAAATGCACTTTATATATTTTTAGGTAAATATAAAATAATATGATTCCTTGAGATTTATTAAACAAACACGCTTGGTGTTATTTGTCCTTCCTTCTCCCTCTGTATTTATCTTCTTCCTCCCTCCCCAGATGGAACTCCTGTTCTTGTTTATCTGTAGTAAGTCTTAAATAACACAAACAATTTCATAGTTTTTCTATTAAACATATCTTTAGAATTTTACTTACAAACACCAATCTATTCCTGCAGACAATCTTTTAAAGATATTCATTTTATGCATTAAAATATTTTCCTAGCATAAATCACATGGAAAACTCTCTTATTGAGATATTTTTATAGGATATACCTGTAAGATTGGAAATAGAAATAAAATGATAGCTGCTTGTACAGTACAAGAGATATGCAGCACTTTTGTAAAATTACATGATTCACAACTAGATGGAAAATAGGGTCTTAGTTTGATATTGGTTCCAGTAGATAAAAAGAGACTAGGTGATTTCAAATGCAGGTTAAATTTATTTCAAGAAGTACAAATTTGCTCAGGATTTCTAAGACTATGATCAGATTATTCATTATTAACCAAGGTTATAGTAGCTTTTCTCCTTTCTCTATTTATAGAATTTCTATTTCACTAAAAGTGGCTTTAATAGCTGGTGTAAAATATGGGTTAAACAAAATTATGACTTTTCATAAAATAAAACTTTTATAGGTAGCTTTGAGTTATGTGAGGGCACTTACTGTCTGTTTTACACCAATGTGTTCATTATGAAAGACCAGGGGTACATAAAAAATACAACCTATGGGAAGATGACATTAATATAATGTAAATTAATTGTAAGATTACTAATATTTTATTTATCAAATAGTTATATAATAAAATATAATCTTATAGGAAATGAAATGAATGGAAAATTGATAATTTGTGCCTTTGGAAAAACCCTCCTTTAGAAGGAAGGTAGTAAAATCAGAAATATCTACCTGAAATTACTTGCCCTTCGTGAGTGAAAGAACTACCAAAAGTGTTTCAGTAACGTACAAAGTGGCCTGAAAAGGAGAAAGTAGATGTGCATATGACAGACGAAAGCAATGTGCTAAAGGTAGCCAATGGCATCATATCCTCAGCTCTCACTGCGGGGTGGCAGCAGCTTAAGCCTTGGTACATGGTTTAAGTGAAGTTTAAAAATTGCATTCATGCCGGGCGTTGGTGGCGCACGCCTTTAATCCTAGCACTCGGGAGGCAGAGGCAGGCGGATCTTTGTGAGTTTGAGGCCAGCCTGGGCTACCAAGTGAGCTCCAGGAAAGGCGCAAAGCTACACAGAGAAACCCTGTCTCGAAAAACCAAAAAAAAAAAAAAAAATTGCATTCATAATTTATAATAAAATGATGTTATAATTGCTATTTCATATTTATTCTTTACTCATGAACTTAGTTTTACAGAATATTAAATTTAGAGATCAATCCTTATTCATTGCCAGTTTTAGAGATGACAACCAGATTTCACATATTTTTCAGAGCATTGGTCAGCTGACCAGCCTTATGCCAGAATTTGTAATTGCACAAAGAATCAAAGCATAAACAAGCAAATAGGAGAGGAGAAGGTGATGACAGTTAGTTTTGAAAAGTAAGAAATGACTTCACATGGGGTTTTCCTCTGCACAGGGGCATTTGTTTGCTGTGCATGTCCCGGTTTAACAACTTCACTCATCTGACATGGGTTCCCCTTCCCGGGGCCATGGTTGCTTCTCAGCCTCCTTGGGAGCCCTGGCACACCACCCATTGTCTAGTCCTTAAGAGTATTAACATGGTGGAGGTATCTTTGTGGATCTCTGGGGACCTCTCTAGCACTCTGCTTCTTCTTATTCCCATAGGGTCTTCATTTATCATGGTATCCACTATAGACTACTAGCAATGGTCGAGAGAGTGCTTGAGCTGACCTACTCTGGTGATGGCCGAACACCCTAACAGTCATGATAGAACTCTCACCCAGTGACTGATGGAAACAGATGCAGAGATCCAAGGCTAAGCCCCAGATGGAGCTCCAGGAGTCCAATCGGCGAGAGAGAAAGGAGGGATTATATGAGCAAGAGATATTGAGACCATGATTGGAAAAAGCACAGGGACAAATAGCCAAACTAGTGGAAACACATGAACTGGAAACTGTGAACCAACAGCTGAGGAGCCCCCATGGAACTGGATCAGGCCCTCCGGAAAAGTGAGACAGTTGATGAGCTTGAACTGTTTGGGAGGCCCGCAGGCAGTGGGACCTGCTCCTCTCCCTGGTGCATGAGCTGGCCTTTTGGAACCTGGGGCATATACAGGGACACTTGGCTCAGCCTTGGTGCAGGGAGGAGGGGATTGGACCTGCCTCAACTGAATCTACCAGGCTGAGCTGACTCCTCAGGGGAGATCTTGGCTTGGAGGAGGTGGGAATGGGGCGTGGATTGGGGAGGAAGGCTGGGGGGTGGGAGGAGGGAGGGACAGGGGAATCCGTGGCTGATATGTAAAATTAAATTAATTATAAAATAAAAATATTTTAAAAAGAGTATTAACATAAAGAACATCGTCTAACATATGAGCATACTTGCTATCATAAAATAATTCTTGTGAACATCTACCTATTATTTTGAAATAAAGATCACACTATTGCGATAAAAATTGGCAAATTAAAAAAAACTTCAACTTATTTAAATATTATATGCCAAAAAATGTTAGTTATGCTGTGGATTTCTATACCTAAATTAATTATTCTACTTCGGAATTGCAATAATCAATTTCTCCAAGTATATTTCCACACTCTTGTGTGTCCTGAAGTCTGCTCCGATTCTCTGCACTTGTCATCCACTGTATCCTTACCCAACCTATGATCCACCGTATGTTTGTTAATCCAACCTGTGGTCCACTGTAGGCATGTTGACGGGACCTTTAATCCACTGTAGGTGCTCTGACTTGCAATTGCAAAGCCCAAAACTTCTAGAAATTTCACAAAATCTCATTTTGAAGCAAAATATGATGTGATATGGGGCTATGTATGCCACTTAATGTGATTTTCTACAAAAATTATTTAGTTAGCTATGGTGTTCTGCCCAAGGCATATTGGGGAGTGATACATAATGCATGGCGTATAAAAAAATCACCTTTCCTAATCCTGAAATATTGTGAATTCTTAAACCCAGAAGCTTTCCATGAGGGATTTGAAATCCTGTATAGTACGTGGAAGAAGTCTAGCAAAGCTCGGGTGCCATGGTTTTATCAGGTAGATTGATGAGCATGTCAAGTCCTACACTGCATTTTCAAATTCTTAAAATGTCTATTTCAAACCAATCCACGAAATAACTTGTTACTAACAGGAGCTGAACATTATGACAGCTATTGATGATACATACAGAATTTACATGTGACCTTCACTTTCTATTAAGCCTCTGCAGATGTTTGTCTGACTCTTTGACAACAGGGCACCTCTAAGTGAGGCCACTCTATTCCAAGGTTTCAATAAAGAAAGAGAGTAATTTTGTAAACAAAGTTAACTTAACAAAAGACAGCTGCCTAACTACCAACCTGTAATTATTCACATTTATGAAATGTTCGTGATTTGAAGTAATAGGAATACCAAATTCTTGCTAATGAGTACATACCTGCCAACCTTCTAAACCTATAAAACTTAAGGTGCTTTACAGGGAAGCCCCTAGGAAATGTGCTGCTCCATCTCTGCCTGTTTGAATTCTGTGTACTCCATTTTTTCTGTCTGGGGCTAAAACAGAAACTAAGTAGTGGGGTAGGTTTAAGCAATTTTCAAACTTGAAAATTGAAAATACAATCTCGTACCTTTCAATTGCCCAGATGAAATATTCTTTTCCTGAACAAAAAAGCAAACTCCAGAAATTGATCTATTGTGCCACTCCTGTTATTTTCTGTCTGCTGTGATTTATTTTTCCACCTGTTGTAGTCGGAAGATTTCCTGTGGCCAAGCCTACCGTCATCTACAACCTGTGTGTGAGTTCAGCTTGCTTTTCTTTGCGCTCTTGGATGCTTCCATTGGCATTTGCTCCCTTTGCAGGCTGGGTCTCTTTAAAATTTGCTCATAGTCTGGTTAAATCAACTTAAAAATTTTATACATAATCTCGGAAATGTAACCTCAATTAGAACATCAGGATATTATATTAGGGATGGAAAAAAATCTTGGAAGTTCTGTATATCAATACTTTAAATTTTCAAATGAAGAAACTAGGTTTCTGAGATGTGATCTGATTTACCCTGACACTTGTTTACTACCAAGCTTAGGGTGAATTCCCATCCACTAAACCAGACTCCAGTTCTCTCAGTATTCCATACTGTCATCCACTACCTTGTCCTGCAGAAAATGCTCTCATTTCCTTTGAGAATATTTATAGTTTGGTTGAAAAGATAGCATGTTTGCTAAAGTGCTTGTTATGCAGGCATGGGGGTTTGAGTTTGGATCTCTAGTACTTAAAACACAATGACACACATCTGCTACCTCACCACTGAGAGAGCAGATACAGAAAGACCTGAGAGCTTGCTGAGAAGTCAGCACAACAGAATTAGCAACTCCAAAACCTATCTCAAAAAATAAAGAGGAGAGTAAAAGAGGAAGACACTTTATGCTGACCTGTGGCCTCCATGTGCATTTGCACGCTGGTACACACAGGCAACAAGCATAAACTTGTAAATATGCACATAATACACATGCAACCGTACATAGTAACTATCATTATGCTTCAAATGATTTCTTTCAGTGGTGTACTGAATCACACAATTTTACTGTCTACACACAAAATAAAGGATTTGAAAAATTATTCCAAGTGTGCAAGATATAGTCATTGTTTTCTATATTAAAATCTTTTAGCTTATACAATGTTGTGACATTTTACCCTTACTCAAAGTGTTTATTAATTAAAATGAATACATAGACAATAAGTTATAACAGCGTAAAATAGACAAAATGCTTTATATGTTGACTCACTTATACATGCATAAAATACATTCTTTAAACACTTAATGTTTAAAAATATACAAAGTCAAAGAGACTTCTAGTTAAGATGACCAAACGGAATCATTTTAACTTCCCACTGTTCTTATTACCTAATAAATTAGGAAAAAAGCATGGCGACCTAAAGCAAACTTATCATGCATATACAAAACAATGTTGAATTTCCCCTGGTCAGCAACGGAATGGAAACAATGCAGCAATCAGGGCTGTGACTGTGGAGACCATGGGTCCCTGTCCATGTAGCAAATGATTACAATGGCACATTTCAGACAAAGGGAAAACTGCCAGAATCTACACAGAAAAGATGGAAAAATGCCCTGGCCAGCGGGGTATCAACGGGGGCGACCCACCTGCGGAAGAGAATGAAAGGGAAGGGGAGACATGAAAGGACCACAGCAAGACAGTATTCTGATCAAGCTGCAAATTTTATTCTCCTCAGCAAGGCTTATATAGCATGGGAGGGGGAGGGGGCAGGAAGGAGGGAAGGGGTGCAGTTGAGGGGGGACATGGGACATGCAAGTCGTGAGGCTTGATAGGTGATAAGGTTGCTGGTCAGGGCCCATTGTTCTGTTGCTATGCTTACCTGACCTGTTCTTTATCTTTGGGGGCATCTGGTTTGGGGCAGGGGCTTGTTCTCTGGCCTAGCTAGTACTTTTCCATGGTCCATGCTTGGTCCCTGACAGAAAAATAAGGATTTGAAACCATAAGTGAATAAATTTATAAGTGGACTAATGACATCAAACAAGCCAATACAAATCATAAGTCCTGTGGAGGAAATTAAGGCTAAGAGAGACAAGTAAGCTACTCACAGGATAGTTACTCCTGATTCAACACTGTGTACAGTATAAGTAACTGGATATTTCATTTAAGTCCTTGTAAAATTTCCAAAGAGTACTGAAAATAATGCTTTAAGTTTGGAATCAAAATTAGTAGAAATAAAACAAGAAGTTGGTGGTATGGATAAAAACTAAATAGAAAATTTGTAAATGAAAATCGTTGTTATAAAATATATGCACAATCCAGTATAAACATACTGAAAGGAAGACACTTCTGCATTCAGCACATAGTAGATTCTTCAGGAGTCTTCATCACATATCCTCAAGCAGAAATGGTAGAAAAAAAAATCAACCGAATCAATAGCTGTGTCTTCAGCGTAAGTATGATTCCCTATTACTGAGGTAGGAAGATGTTCCCATTGTTTGCAACAGTATCTACTCACCAAAATATGTCGACCTATCAGACTGTTACTCAAGAATGAAGACAGAGAAAAGATGACTTAGAACACTACAAGAAATAGCAATGTTTCCACATAATAATTCCCAGGAAAATAATTTTAATAGATATTTTCATCAGGATAAAATATGAATTCAGGAAGAATTATAGTAAAAAGAATGCAAATTAAGAAAACAAGTAGATAAGAATATATAACTTTGCTAAAATAATTATGTTTTAAAATCTTTCTAAATACCAAAACAATAATAATCTGATGCTAGCATATAAAATAGGATGTGCAGTGAGTGACTACAGAGCAGTAAACTCTAAGATGGAATGGTCATGCCCAATAAATTTGGATTTAATGGAAATTTTTATTACTACTATGGGATAAAATGAATTACAAAATGCTAGACACATGGTCTATTGCTTCAGAGTCAGAAGACTGAAAATAAAGAAAAATGGAAGACAGAAAGAAAAAATACTAAACAAACAGAAAAATCTAGTTGTTCTCATGAGATAGAAAGGGAGGCCAAGGGAGAAAATTAAGACGATGGGACCAAGGACACAAACATATGCATTTCTAAAAATAAGTTCAAATAGTTTGGCAATGCACATGTCTATTAAATGGCATATGTATTTGGATTTTTAAAATCAAGATGTGTTTTAGGAACCACAAATATGTAACATGTGGGGTTTATCTTTCTGGGTCTGAGTTACCTCACTCAGTATAATATTTTCTAATTCTGTCCATTCACATTAAAATTTCATTATTTCATTTTTCTTCACAGTTGAATAAATGGAATTCCATTATGTATATGGTTGCATCCCAAAATTTGAAAATAAGTTCCTATTTCTGAAGTTACCACACAGTTTGAACACAGCTTAGAGGAATCAAGCTGGAAATGACCTGGAAGCATCCTGTCTGAGGACTAGCACTCATAACACCAGAAGGTGCTATACAAACTGCCAAGGGAGAAAAATCTATCAATAGTCCTACCAAGCTGTGATGCCTACAAACCACAGCAAAAGCAAGCATGCCAAGATATCCTTAATGGTGCAATAATAACACATATCTTGGCAGTAGCCAACAACTATGTAATTGGACTTATAGGAGGAAATTCATGTCTGGTTCGAAAGCCTAGCCAACTATCCATAGCTAGTGAGACTGTGGAAGCTAGAAGAGCACCTACTATGGCCACTTTACTAAACCAGAATAATCCCTAATTGCCTTCAAAATAATTATCCTTTTACCCACAGACAAGTGTGGCTCTCACTCCTCACCGAAGAAGCTTCATTTTGCAAAAGACAGAGAATAACTGACCATGGGATACTCAGTACCAGTTGATATATCTACAAGAGAATCCATACACCTAAAGCTCAGGGGACATCTCAGAAGCAGAGGGATGAAGGCTTGTAAGAGCCAGAGGAAAGGGACATTTTCCTTGGCGATTTTGCCTTCTACGTTTTCAGCAAAGCTATACCCATGAAATTCCAGCAGCACGGCTGCCTAAACAAGTCCTGAATAATGACAGCACCAGTTGACCAGCAAACATGGGTTGGGGAAATCACACTGAATGTAGCCTGTAAATGAAGATCTAAGGGCAATTAATAGCTACTGAAAGAGGGAAAGTGAGTCTGTGCCAAGGATGAGCCCCCTAATTGGTCATCCAATTCTGGTGGCCAGCCCCGGAAGCATATACATAAGAGCAAGATTAATTGGACTCTGAATTTTATATTTATACATTTTTGTGTAGTATGCATTTAATAAAACTATTTTTAAAATAGTGAAAATACATGAAGAGGAACAGTGAACAGTTGGAATTGGCATATACTAACAGGGGTTAAAGATGATCAAAGCATATTATACATGTATAAGAAGCCAAATGTCTTGTAGATTTAATAAAAACTAACTAAAAGGTAAATTTTGAGAATTTGAACATGAAACAAAACAGCAACAACGAAGTGAGGTGAGTTGCCTTAAAAAGCATCTGAAACAAAGATTCCAAAGAAAATATAGCAGAAGCCCATATCACACAAAACATGGTGGTGTGAATGTCAACTAAATGTCAGCTGAGAAGAAAGCCAGGCATTGTACAATTTCTAGCAATTTATCTCTCAAAACTGATAACATAGATAACTGCTCTTTGTGCTCTTCCCTGGGGAAGACTATTTCTCCCACTCTCAGCCTTCCTTACTTGACTGTGGATAATTGTGTAGGTTTGAGGTCCTCTGATCTTGTCTGGTCAGTACACATGAACATGTCTACTGTTGTCCTTGTTCAGCTTATATTTAGGCAGCCGTGTTGCTTGAGTTTTCCTGCCTGGCCCACGGTCAGGATAAATCTCTTTCACCTGCCAGTCCCACAGCCGCTCAGACCCAACCAAGTAAACACAGAGACTTACATTGCTTACAAACTGTATGGCCGTGGCAGGCTTCTTGCTAACTGTTCTTATATCTTAAATTAATCCATTTCTATAAATCTATACCTTACCGCATGGCTCATGGCTTATCGGCATCTTTACATGCTGCTTGTCCTGGTGGCAGCTGGCAGCGTCTGGCAGCCTCTCCTTCCACCTTCTACTCTTTTTATTCTCTCTGTTAGTCCCGCCTATACTTCCTGCCTAGCCACTGGCCAATCAGTGTTTTATTAGCAACACATTTGCCATACAGAACATCCCACAGCACAGCCGTATTGCTGAGACTTATGGGTAGAGCTGCTGACATTCTTAGTAGACACAGTCTCACGGCAAACCCTCTGACCCTTTAGTTCTTATGATGCTCTGTCTTCTCTTTAAAAATAAATATTTGGAGGGAATAAATTGGAAGAAAGAAATGATGTAATTATATTCTAATCTCAAAAACTGAAAGAAATGAGAACAAAAAAGGCTAATGACATGGGCTGGGAGGATGACTCCGTGGTTAAGAGTACCAGTTGCTCTTCCAGAGAGCCTAGATTCAGTTCCCAGCACCCATATGGTGGCTAACAACAGTCTCACTCTTCTTCCATGGGATCCAACAATTTTGCTATGGATTCTGTGGACATCGGGCATGTATGTGGTATACAGACATACCTGCAGGCTAAGCACCTATATACATAAAATAATAAAATATTTTAATATCAATAGTAATATGGCAAATATTAATATTCAGTATATGTTTCATATTACAGCCTTTCAGAAATGAAAAGGAAGCGCAATTGATTCCAGTGGTGGATAATGAAAAGATAAACCAGGGCTAAAGAGTACTGGAAAGTTAGTGAGAGATATTTGAACACTATATTACAAAAATGTTACAAATGTAACATGTAGCAATAACAAACTGAACATGAGCACTGTTTGGTTACCAGATTTAATAACATATTTAAGAAAACTCTGCTTGCAAAATAAAGAGCACTACACAAAATTCTTAATAATATAGTTATGGGAAAATACAAACAACCCATCAGAAAACAAATAGTGAATAAAAACTGACAACTGATAAAATAACCAGAGACCAACAACATGTGAACAATCATAAAGATCTGAAGGCAAAAAATAAATAATTCATGAGGCATATTTGCACACTCATCAGTTTGTAAATGCTAATACCAAGTGTTAGTAAGAAGAAACTAGAAAATGCTCTGTGTGGACAGTGGAAGACAGAGAGGCCACTCGTTCACAGCAACTTCGAGCATCTAATAAGTTTTTTGCTGGATCTCCTTTGATCCTGAAGTTCCAAAACTTTTCTGTATATTCTGAAAAGAAGGAAGTCACTTTCACAGAGATGATCATGATGAAGGATACACAACAGTAAAAAGCAATCTGATCATGTTAGAGAGGCAAAAGATGTCCTGAGTAATCAAAAATGGAATATTGCATGAACATTGAAATGAAGTATGATATATATGTATATATCTATATGTGTGTGTGTATCACATATTGTCATTATTATCATTATGAACAAAATAAGCAAGCTATAGCCTCATACGTAGAAAATCTGGTGATAATAGATTTAAGTGCTTATACTATATCCTGTGTGTAAGTGAACTGAAACATTTCACACAGGACTTCACTAAACATTTGTACTAAATAGTATCCTTTAAAAAAAATCCAAGAATGATTCAGCAAAATGGAAGACTTAGTAAGGATGAATAATGGCTGTCTTTATCTTGTAATATTTTTCTCTATTTTTTTGTTTGGAATATTTCTAAAAAAAAATGGGCATTCACATAGCAGTATCTGAAAAATAGTCAATGGGTGAAGGGCTAATAAAATTGGACACCTCCATGAATTCCAATTCTTGCAGACAGAGGGATTTCTCTCTGAAAAGCAGTTTTATTTTTGTCTAACTCCACCGTTGCACATTGTCTGAGTGGTGATTTCCAGATTGCACAGCTCCCTGGGTTACTGTCCTTGTTTCTATCTGTTCACAGCTTTAAACCCCTTCATTATTTAGTTTCCTGTAGGATCCAGACTTCCACTAGAAAAACACATCTCAGCTTATTGCAATGCTAGCTTCCTTCTGTGAGAGTACTGGTACCAAGCACAAGGAGATGATGTCTATATTTTCCCTCTTTTTAGTTTTATTAGAGGTCATGATAATCAACACAGTTTTTGTTTGTTCATTTGTTTTGTTTTGCTTAATGAGCAAGAGGGGGAAAGGCAGAAAAGGAAATAAAGAAGAAAAAGAGGAAACACATAGATGCAATTTATAATGCAGTATGGAAGAAATGGCTTTACTCTGACTTCCTATGTGTGAATATTTAGAGGCAGAAAGTATACTTGAGCAAAGGTTTAGTTCCAAAAAATGACATTACTTACAAACTGGTTAATTTACATATACAAATAAAAATAGTTTTAGGAGTGCTTTGACATAAGCAAACACTGTCAGCATTGTCATCTGTAGTCTTTACATTCCTATGAATAATTGCTATCTGTGTATGCTTTATAGCAAACAAATGTAAACCTATACTGATTTACATAACACAAAACAAATACCTTTTCTCCACAAGGTCTCAGCATAGAGGTTGGCTTTTACATCTCCTCCAGTAGACGCTGCAGGAATGAGTTCCTTATTTCTTGACCATAATTTCCCCTGGCTTGTTAAAGCCCAGGCATGCTGAGCAAGAATGCCTGTTTAGTTAGATCATTCTACTCAAGCCCAGCAAAGACTATAAATTCCTACTCCTGGACCCAGGAGTTTACCACTGCATGGAGAAATATGACTCAAACTTTTGCACAGGTCAGACTATTCTAGAAAGTTGTACTTGCAGACTGTCTCATGAGGCTCTTAGAAATTCCATATTTTTGAAAATTAGTACATCTCAGATGCAAATGATTCTCAACTACATCTTTAGAAATTAATCATGTAAAGAATAAAATCAAAGTGTAAAGTATATACCGAATAAAGAAAGCAGTCATGGCTAGGACAATCTATTAGTCTAGGATGAAGGAGGGACTTAAACATGAGATAAAATCCATTGTGGTGGGAATAACAGATAATTTGGCAATATTCTACAAACACACACACACACACACACACACACACACACACACACACACACACAATGATTGAACAGGCAACGACCCTGAGGACCACACAAATACCAGAGAAGAACTGACTTTAGACACAAATGAAGTGAATGTCTCTTCAAATAGACTCAATCAAATACTTGAGATGCTAGTCAAAAAGCAACCTGAGACCCCTGTAAGTTGATAGTATCCATCCACAAGTGCAGATGTGGCACCCTCAGAATCTTGGTCCCTAAAATCCTCCTGTGCAGCTCCCCAGTACAAATATGTGGTTCTCCCTCTTCAGGATAGTTGGCTGTCAGTCTATGAAAGGGAAGGGAGTTGAAGCAGGGAACAGGGTTCAGGAGGCTGTGGATATGAAGGAGATAGCCCTCTGGGATGCAGCACCAATCTTAAAAGGTCTTATTAATAAAAACAAACATGGAGCCAGGTATTGGGGTGAACACTGAAAGATCAGAGAGAAAGAACAGGCCACAGCTAACCTCACCTTGTCAGTTCCTCAGCTGATCTCGTTTCCTCAAACTTGAAGCCTCTGTGTCCTCATCCAAATGGATCTCATCTGAACTGCTGCTCAAAAGCCTCAAAGCTTAACCAGACTCTAGTTCCTGTTTTTCATGCCTTATATACCTTTCTGCTTCCTGTCATCACTTCCTGGGATTAAAGGCCTCTGTCACCAAGCTTGGCTGTTTCCAGTGTGGCTTTGAACTCACAGAGATCCAGATGGATTTCTGCTAGGATTAAAGGTGTGTGTACTACCATTTTCTGGCCTCTATGTCTATCTAGCAGCTGTTCTGTTCTCTGACCCCAGATAAGTTTATTAAGGTGCACAATATATCAACCACACTGGGACATGACTTCAGTGAATCAGATCAACTTTATTTCCAGGGTATAAGAAATATATAGGATTGGAAAGCCAGGGAACAAACCATAATTTGCATTAAGTGTCATACTCCTATCATAAGGCTTCATAAGTGGCAGCAGGGTCCTATAGTAAAGCTCCTAGTACAAGTCTGAGTTAGCATATATGGAGCAGGTAGAATGCTTCTGCTTTAGAATATTATTTTAAGGTGTGTTACTTTTGATTATGTTGCATTTTTTAACTCTATGAAGCTGTGTTACTGTGCCTGTTTAAAACACACAGTGGTCTGAACTGAACAGCCAATAGCAAGGCAAGAGATAGGTTAGATGGGGATGGCAGGCAGATAGAATACATAGAAGGAGAAATCTGGAAGGAGAGATCAAGGAATGAGAAAGAAGGGGGAGGACATCAGCAGCCAGCCACCTAGTTACACAGCAAACCAAGGAGTAAGAAATAATGAAAGGTATACAGAAATAGAAAAAGGTAAAAGCCAAAAAGGCAAAAAGTAAAAGAGATAATTTAAAGTAAAGAAAGTTTGGTGAGAAACAAGCCAAGCTAAGAGCAGGTATTTATAATTAAGAATATGCCCCTGTGAGTTATTAATTTGGGAGCTGGATGGCAGGCCCCCCAAAAGAGAATAATCAGCAACAAACTTCTAGTAGGAAACTGCACCAAGGGTACATTAGAGATAAATCAGGCATCCAAGCTTAGAGACAGCTTTCAGATAAAGTCAGTTCTCGGGACCTAGAAACATTCTCCAGATAAGGGCCCTGATAAGGGCACGTAGAGAGCAGGAAATCTCCCTGGGGAGGGAGTCCCTCATGTTGCTGAGCTTTGGAGAGAGCTGCCAGGCCATGATAGACTACAACCTCTTACCATCAAGGCCTCCCAACACAAATAGAACACAGTAGCAGACAGAGTGGGCTTGTACTATATAGGAGAACCCATGCTGATGGCTGAGAGACTCCAGCTCTTTGAGAAGCCACAGCATGCAATTCTAGCTCAGGAGTTTAACTAAGTAATGAAGACTGGTGGAAAGCAGACTGTATCTAGCCCATTCTGGTTTAACCTGTTAAAACTCCAAATTCCAGCAGCTGCTACCCCAGGTTCAGAGTTACCTACACCCGCAACATCTGGGAGAACTTATGTGCTTCCCACCAGGAAGACAAGGAGACTGATGGTGTGTTCTTAATTGTTTTGCTTTAGGTCTTGTCTTTCTTGAGTAGATTTTGTGATTATTCTGTCTTTATGAACTTCTTCTATTTATTCTGTGTTCTCTCTATTCTCTCACCTATAATCCACACACTTTCCCTCTCATTACTATTTGATTTTCTTTTCCCTTTCATTCATTCTTTCCTCTTTCTCCTCCTAATTCTAGTCATGTTGACCTTTAATAATACTTAAACTCCATTTAGCCTAACAATACACTGGCTCTTCTCTTTTGTGGGCTTATTGTGAATAAGTGAAGCATCCAATTATCTTTTACTACATTTTAATAATGAGGTTGCTGTAAAATCTCTGTTCCTATTATTTCTATTTGCCACTTACTTCTAAATAGTAACAAGGGACGTAAGTCCAAATGAATGCTACACAATAAGAATGTTCAAATAAATTGCAACAAACAAAAAGAATGGAAAAGGAAAAAATAATAATCGAAAGTCATATCCACTCTAAAAGATGTGCAAATCATTACATATAAGCACAAAATATAGGAAAATAAGCCTATATGTCTCCAAAAGAATAATAAAATTGCTAAAATTTTAAACACAAAAAGTGTTTAAAATCCTACCATTGCAAATGTTTATTGACTTCTAAGAGTCAAACAAGCATCAAATAATAATTAAAAAGGAAAGCATCACTAGTGAGCTGACTGAAGTAGAATAAGCAATACTTAAAATGGAAGAAAATATTGAAGAAATACCATGTTCAGAATATGATAAAGAGAAACACAATCATGCATCACCACAACATCCAAGGATCTCAGACATTCTGAAGAAATGGAACTTAACATTACATGGAGTAGAAGAAGGTGCTGGGATAAAAACTTAAGGCACAGAAAAAAATATTCACTAAAATTATAGCAGAAAATCTCCCAGATGTAGAGAAAGATACAGCAATGAAGTACAAGAGGCTTTGAGAGCCTCCAATATGTGTGACCATAAAAATCTCTAAAACACATCATCATTGACATGGCAAGTTAAAAAAATAAAAAAACAAAATCAACCAAACATACAAAAAAAATGCCCATCACAGTCTGAAAGAGAAAAAAATCTTACTTACAATATCAGATTCATCAAGGTAGTATCATACCTCGCATCAGTAACAGCAAAAGCCAAGCATGAAATGATAAGCTTTATGCCCTGAAATTAAAGAACTGTCAATCATTATTATGATATCCAGCAAAGATATCTTTTAAAGTTTATACAGAAATAAAAATCTTGCAAATAAAGTACAATGTAAAGCAATTTATATCTGTTAAGCCAGTATTACAGAAGATGCTCACAGACATTCTACACACAGTGAAAGAAGAAAGAGCATCACAACACAAGAACTTAGGAAGGAGTGAATCTTATGGGAAGAATGCATTAAGAAATGGGGACTAGGAAAGGAATAACTATGTACAATTCTGTAAACCCATAAGATAATTAAGAAAAATGAAAAGAACCAACAGTATGCAAAGAAAGAAAGAAAACAATCAACAAAATTACAGGAATCAGCAAATGCCTGTCAATACTAACTCTAAATGTTAATGGTCCCATCTTTTAATTAATAGATGTAGACTACCTAATTAGATCCAATCACAGAACCCAACTGTTTGTTGCTTGTAAGGGACAGGGCTGAATAGAAGACTCAGAAGGAATGAATCCTACACTGTGACCAAATGGCAGAAAAATGGTCTGTTCTATATCCAAGAAAGTCAACCTCAGCTCAAGACAAAGATAAAGATAACAACTGCTACTAATAAAGAAAACAATCCATCATGGAGAGTTAATCATCATAACCACATATGGGTCAAATATTTGGGCAACTAACTGAAATAAGCAAACAATACTGAACCTAATAGAACATATAATCCAGATACAATAATAGTGTATAGCTTCAGTACGCCCCTCTCATTAATACTGAGAGCACACACACACACACACACACACACACACACACACATACACACACACACACACACACACACACACACACACACACACACACACACACACACAAAGGAAAAAACACAGATCAGACTTAAACTGCATCATGAATCAAACTGAATTATCAGACAGTGACAGAATAATTCACCCAACAGCTGCAGATTCACATTCTCTTTGGCAGACTACATCATAGTAGTTCACATTCAAGGCCACAGGCAAGTCTTAGCAAATGGAAAAGTTTTGAAACACAAAACAAAAAAAATTCCTATTGCAACTGTTTTATAAGAATGCATATTCAGTTTTTCACAGGGGGAAATACCAAAACATTAAATCATTCACAGAACATCTAGCTATCCTGAAACTCTAATATATAGTTTCATTCCTAGTGTAAAACTCATGCACAAAATTTTCTAGTTCAGCATTACACCATTAAAGATAACCATGCAAGACCCAAGAATGTATGATGAATGTAGCAGAGATGGAAAAGTGTACCAGGCTTTTCTTTTTGGCCACCAACCAGCTCCCAAGACACAGAGACTTATTAGTTATGAATGCTCGGCCTAGCTTAGGCTTGTTTCTGGATAGCTCTTTTAACTTAAATTAACCCGTTTCTGTTTGTCTATCTTTTACCTAGGGGCTTTTTACCTTTTCTTTCTGTATGTCCTGCTTTGTGTCTGCTGACTGGTGGCTGCCTGCTAGCCCTGGGCATCTCCTTCTATTTCTCCCTTGCTCTCTCTTCCTCTCGTTCTCCAGAGCCTAGATTTCTCCTCCTACTTATTCTTTCTGCCTGCCAGCCCTGCCAATCCTTTCTCTGCCTAGCTACTGGCTGGTCCACTCTTTATTAGGACAATTGAGTGCCTTAGTCAGTCAAGGTTAAACAAATGTAACACATCCTTATATCATTAAAGAAATGCAGCAGAAACAAATGTAACACACCTGTACACAGTTAAATATTCTGCACTATAAACAGATGTAATACATCTTTGCACAGTTAAAATAATATTCCACAACAGAAAAAATATAGTAGAAGGTAATATATCAATTCTTCACTATAATAAACGCATCATTTTAAAGTAATCAAACAAATTAAAAACATATATAATGAAAACATTTACATATTTAAACCAATTTGGCATTGATATTCAATCTTGATTATCAGCTTCTTTTGATTTAGAATAGCCATGGAGAAAATTTGGGGGCATGTTCAGTAAGGGTTTTCCAGGTAGGTTAATTGAGGTGAAAAAACACAATGTACATGCAGGCAGTACCATTTCATGGACTGGGTTTCTAAACTGATTGAAATAGAGGAAGTGAACTACACACAGCATTAAACACTTTGTTCTCGCTGACTAAGGGTACAATATGACCAGCTACTCTCTCTTCCTGCCACCACAGTCTATACCGTGATGAACAGGATCCTCTGGGCCTGGAAGGCAAACTAAAGCCTTCCTCCTGAAATTCTGTAATCACATATTTTATCTCAGCAAAACAACAAGTAACTAATTAATTTGTGCAATTCATTATAATTAATGATTATTTTACTACATGAGGACCACAGATTACTCAAGCATTTATTATGCAATAAATCAAGGATTTAAAATCAAGAATTAAATATAGCAAGAACAAAACAAAGGGCTTCTGGTCTTACTGTTTTTATTTTGAAAGTGCTAGGTTTATCTTCAGGTTAATCATGAGTTATTTATTTGTTGTCATGTTAGTTTTACCTCTTTCTACACGTACAGCCTTTTATTTTTTTTTTGAACCACTAGAAAGTCAGCAGGCACCATAACATAGTTCTGTGTATGTTTGAAAAAACATAAGATACACTCTTATATCAATGCAATACTGAAAACACACTAAAGATGTTATAAATAATTCTATAGGATTTTCTAACTATCTACACTACAATAATGTGCATTATTTCATTTCTTCCATTCAAGTTTCTAAGCTGGTTCATACACTGCATGTCACTGTCTTCTCCTGCTTTGCTTCTTTCTCTATTTCTCTAAGGAAGCCAGGGTCAGGGACCTTTGTAAAATTTCAACCTTTGTGATTAATACAATTTCTATCGCAGCATTACTTAACATTTTCTTCTCTAATGAACCGAGTAAATAGGATGTAAGTTCTGAAAATGTCTTGATTTAGGGCACATATCAGTGAAATTAAGACTTCAAGGTTGATCGAACCATAGCCACATAATAGTGACTTGTCTGAGAACCAGTGAAGACAAGTTTTGTCAAGGTAGCCATCATCATAACTATGTATTCCATCTTTCTATTTCATTTTTATCATTTAGTAGGTATATGTAACTAGTCAGCCACAGGAGATGTGTGGCATTGTGTGAATGATCCCTTCTCTAATACTGTTTTTACCCCAACACTTTTCATCTGTTGATGTTTTATGACTGATTTTAATACATTATGTGTTGAAAATGGTTACTTTTGTAATTACAGCATCCTTTTTAAAAAGTCTACCAAAAACAGCTTCCTTTTGCATTTTCTGTCATTGAAAAAATCTCCTTTATAGAAACTTAAGTTTGATTTTTTTCAACCCAACATCAGATGATTAGATATTTAGAGACATGTGGTGTCTACAAGTATTGGCTACTTGTGATTATTTTAGATCCAACATAAGTCTTTGGAAAGTCTTTCCTTTTAATGGAATTGGTGTTGAAATATGAAACCAGGTATTAGCGGCATGAGTGATGGGATTCCATGCTGTTGTGATGTGAGCTAATCAGTAGTACAACTTGAGCACTAGGGAGTTTATAACTCAAGTTTCCATAACATTTGTGAGAATTAGAAAGTATGCAAGTTTACTTAAAAGGTGTTTTGTGCCGGGCATTGGTGGCGCACACCTTTAATCCCAGCACTCGGGAGGCAGAGGCAGGCGGATCTCTGTGAGTTCGAGGCCAGCCTGGGCTACCAAGTGAGTTCCAGGAAAGGCGCAAAGCTACACAGAGAAACCCTGTCTCAAAAAACCAAAAAAAAAAAAAGGTGTTTTGCTATGAGCAGATGTTCTTGATTAAAACCTTGTTAAACTTTAACATAAAACAACATCCACTGCTTAAATTTTCTCTTTTGGGAAATTTTTTATTACTGGCTCGACCTAATTACTACCTGATATTCTATAGGTTCTCTGTGTCCTAATAGCCCAGTGTCAGTAGACTGCATGTGTCCAATGTCTCTAAGTGACTTGCTTATTCTTTGAGTATTAGCTATAAGTGCATCCTTCTTATTCCTCTGTTCTATTTGTTCTAGTCTCCTTCTCTCAAGATACATGTAAAGAGTGATTGCTTTTGTTAAATTTCAAGAATTCAACTCTGTATTTCTTAAATTTTTATATTTTTAAGTTTCTATTTTTTTTTTATATTTCTACCCTCTTTTTGTCTATACCTTGGGGTTTTGGTTTTTGCTCTTGCTTTCCTAGGTCTTTAAGATGCATCAGAGTACTGCTTACATGAAATCTTTATATTTTTTTATTTTAGCATTTATTACTGCAAACTTCCCTCTTAAGCTGTTTTTTTCTGCATCCCATGAGGTTTAATTTGCTGGCTTTCCATTTATACTTGTATCAAGGATTGAATTAATTTTGCTTTTGATTTTTTTAATGACTCATTCAATCAGTAACATGTTATTGGGTCCCTGTGAATTCTTAGGTCCTGGTTTCTGCTAAAAGGAGCCATTATTTATACATTTATTTCTTCCCTGACTTGTGGAATTTTTACCTCCAGCAGTACCAGATGTGTTACCTTCCTAACTTTCCATATTCAGGTCAAACATCAACCTAGCTTCTTAAGGAGGCATCTAGTCTCTTAATTACATTGTTGACTCCAACACAGCATATTTCCTCAGAAATGTACTAATTTGCTTCTTATGAGTTTTTCCCTTCTTACACAAATAATGAGTTTACAGCTATGAGGATTTTATTTCTCTTTTAAAGAAACAATAATTTTTCCAGTTGTGATTCTTTGTTAAATTACATATCTACTCCCTCATGACTAATGTTTTAGCAATTTGCTTATAATTAACCTCCTATTCATATGCATTCAAGCCTCAAGTAATCCAAATAACTGAAAGGGTTTGTGAGATTTCCATATTAATAAACAGACTGCCAGTTCAAATTATGTACCACTCATCTCTTCAACTCAGACCTGTTTCATTCTCAAATTCACAATGTTTCAAGCTATTCATTTTCATTAAGTCACTTACGCCCCAAATTTTCCTCACCAAAGTACTCTGTAGCTAAGACAACAAAAATACTATTTTTTAAATTTTATAATTAATTTAATTTTACATATCAGCCAGGGATTCCCCTGTCCTCCCTCCTCCCGAACCCCCCTGCCCTTCCCCCAATTCACCCCCCATTCCCACCTCCTCCAAGGCAAGGATTCCCCTGGGGATTCAGCTCAGCCTGGTAGATTCAGTTGACACAGGTCCAGTCCCCTCCTCCCTTCACCTAGGCTGAGCAAAATGTCCCAGCATAGGCCCTAGGTTCCAAAAAGCCAGCTCATTCACTAAGGACAGGTCCCGGTCCTACTGCCTGGGGGCCTCCTAAATAGTTCAAGCTAATTGACTTTCTCACTCATCCAGAAGGTCTGATCCAGTTCCATGGGGGCTCCTCAGCTATTGGTTCACAGTTCATGTGTTTCCACTAGTTTGGCTATTTGTCCCTGTGCTTTTTCCGATCATGGTCTCAATATCTCTTGCTCATATAATCCCTCCTCTCTCTCACCAATTGGACTCCTGGAGCTCCACCTGGGGCCTGACTGTGGATCTCTGCATC
>CABHPR010135138.1:0-29047 GCA_902168415.1 Peromyscus melanophrys
CGCGGTTAATCCTGAGTCCCGTAACTGGTCTGTAAATCCCACACTACTTGTATATTCCATGCGAAAGGGGCACGCGCCAATCCACAGTTTTAAAAAAAAGGAACAAAAATGAAAACAGTTTGTGTGTTTTGTAAAATCCACAAGAGCAGCAATTAATATTCCCATTGAATGACTTTATTATTTTTTGTCTCTCTTTTGTTTCCAGCGCCTGCCCCTGGCTCAGCGCCCGGTGCCAACAGAACACCTTCAGGATTCACAGCAACACAGAAACCGTGAGTACCAGCCGTTCCCTCCAACCATTTTGCAGGTTGTCTTTATTTTAAGCACCTAAAAGAGAGACAAGCCTCTTCCCCCTTCTCCTCAGCATCATGCCACCAGGGTTTCCTGAGTAGCCCCTTCCAAATCCCTCTGCCTTCAAGTTTGTGCATGTCTGTGTGGCATCCCTCCTCCTCCTCCTCCACTCCCATAGTGGATCTTGTAAAAGGGCTTCAGATCGGCCCCATTCATCTCCCTGGTGATAGCAGTGAATGTAGATAAATCTCTGGCTGCCTGCTTGCTGCTCCAGTATGATTTTTATTTTGTCTTCTGTATATACCTGGATTAGAGAGAGTGGGATGTACACACACACACATACATGCACATACACGTATCACCTCCTCTTTCCTCTGCCATCCTCTCCTAGTTCTCAGACATGCATACATCCCACATGTGTGTATATGAAAAACATATACACCTATATACGTACCCATACCTATAGCATGAAAATAGACACATCTCTCAGCATTCATTTTGTCAGAAGGTATGTGTATTTGTATACACATATAGCCTTACACACTTTTATCTATGTGCAATCCATGGCTGCCTGTTTTCACATCTACCCATGTATAGCTCCCCTTAAATATTCCCTGTTTTTTCTCAGCAGAGGCTGTGTGCAGTTTCTATCCAGGATTGTAAAAGAAGTATTCTTTCCTTATGATTTCTATTTGTAGACCTTTATGCTCCCATCTCTGCCTTCTTCGGAGCTGTAAAATTGGCATCTTTCCCTGAGGTTTTCCGAATGGCAAGCGGCACCGGCTGTGGCATGCATTCATGCCGCTTCCTATGGCATTTCTCTTCCGATGTCTGCTTTTCCTCTTTGTTTGTTGTTGACTAGGCTGAATGGTGTTTGGGTTTTTTTTTAGTTAATTATAAACGAAGTTGAATAGCAAATAAGCCAGTAGCTTGCCCCCTCAAAAAATTTTAATGAAAAAAAAAACAAAAAAAACAAAAATAGCCCATACAAGTGCCTTCTGCTGCAACAGATGCCCACATCACCCTTGGCATGGGCAAACGGACAAACAATTTTGGTGGTTGATAATTTTTTCTGATTGTTGCTGTATCTGTTGTTTGTTTTCCTTGTTTCTTTTTGATTTTTCAAGATGTCCAGGATCCCGGCCTCTGCTTGGAACGGAACAGTGTCATGGCGGAGACAACGGCCTTTGTCTTGCTGGGTGTGAAAACATCCGCTGTGCTGGCTGGACTGCGGCAGACTCAAGTTTAAATGAAGAAAGTGATTAAAGTCAGCTTTGTGCTTCTTTGGTGTGGAAGACCCCCAAACCCCAAGTAGCCGACTCCCAGGGTCCAAGGAAGGGCTCAGAGTTGGAGCAGCGTGGGCTGTAATCCTGGCACTTGCGCCTCGCGTTGCCGCTTGCTGTTCGCTCCTGGGGGTCTGGATAATCTCCCTTGGTTTTACCGCACTGTCTGGCCCGCATACAGGGCCCGGTAACATATACCCGCTGCTGCTATCACACGAAACTGTGGCGTTGCCCCTGAATGGATGGCACTGTGCCAACTCTTCTGCCATCCGCCCTTGCAGCTTTTCTCTCTCCTCCCGCCCTCCCCTTCTTCTCCTCCTCCCGTCGACTTGACGTTAATTAACACACGGGTTAATTGATTTTAAAAGCCGAAGAATTACAGTTAACTTTTCCCACAGGGTACAGACGCCAGCCGCTTGGCACACTCTGCCTTCCGCACTGGTGCAGGGGGGCAGGGAAAGCCCGCAGCAAAACTAGCAACTGCTGAGGGAGCGTTGCCTGCTTATTGGAGTAGAGCGGCTAGAAGCCGACGTGGCACTGCCTCATCCTGTACAGTATATGGAGCCATTATATGTTCTGTCAAATAGTCAGACACAACCCTGGCTTTCCTCTGCCTTCCTTTCCCAACCTAGAAAACCCCTTCAGAAGTTCTTCCAGAGATGGGGTAAGCCCCTCCCCAAGACCATTTATCTCCTCCATAAAAGGCTTCTTTTCTAGTAATAACAAAATAATGGTGCCTTTAAGACTTTTTTGAATTGTTATTTTTTTGGTTTCACAAAAATTTCCCTAAATAGCATAAGTATTAAGTTGTATGAAGTTTTTTTTTCAGTATCTGTTTTATTTTGTTTCCATTCCTCTTGGCCAGATTAGGTTATTTTGGGTAAAGGATTTCAGTGAGAAAGTACATAGTATAATTAAGAACGAAATTCCTACCAAGGCTCTTTGTTATTTTGTGTGTGTGTGTATCTTTGCTTGCCATCCCCTTTCCCAGAGCCTCTGTGGAAAATAAAAGCAGTTGGTATTGCAGTTGAGAAGGAGTCAGGCAAGGCTGGGAACTTAATGCTTTTACCTTTTCATGCTTTCATTTTATTTCATTTTGTTTTTTAAAAGCACACAGCAAGTGAAGCGACAAGAGGAAGCCATTATGCAAATCATGTCACTTTGCATAATGTCTCATGACTGGAATATGCAAATGAGCTGTATAATTTATGAGTGCCAGTGTCTGTCTAAAAGTGTTTCACATAATTTACAAAGTAAGCCTGAGACAGGGTGAAAGCAGCTCTTCCAAGTCCATTGCCAGGAAAACTGCATTTTCCTGTAAGTGCCTCTCATACTGTCCTCAAGAGCTGTGCAAGAGATTAAGGCTCCAAGTGTTCAAGAAACACAGAAATCCTCCCTGCTTAAAAGTTTGCAAGAAACTTCAACTACAGTGGCACAGTTTTTAGATTCTGTCTCGGAAAGAAACTGTTAAAGCCAAATTGCCATTTGTATCTAGGTTTTCTTTTGGGAGTCCAGGAATGTCTGAGAGGAGGACCTACCGTATGTGCCTGCGTATGTGAAAGCAGGAGAGTGGGAGTTCACATTCCAGTTGGCTTTTATGTGCTTTGCTCTGTACACCATTTTATGAATCATAGGCTCAGGAGTCAATCGTCTTGTGAAGATAGAAGGCAACTTTCTGCCTTCAAAGGAGAAATACTGCCTGTCCAAAGCTAGGTTTGACTAGTCACTTTAGTTGACCACTCTATATCACTCTTCTTAAAAACTATTCTTTTGAGATGACTCAGCTCTTTGAGAAGTCATAACATCTTTAATAATCCGATACAGTCTGGCCTTATATTTTCATTATCATTACAAAGTCTACAGAAAAGATATCCCAAGCTATCTATCTATCGTGACGGTGCACACCAGAGGACCTGATCCATGGCAGGCTTGCCACAAAGTTTCCTGATGAAAATGAGTCCAAGTCAGCTCTGAAAGATGAAGAAAGATCAAACAAAAAATGAGAAGGTGTTTTTCACGCAGAAGCTTTGGCCAGCAAATACCTTTGTTCATTTGCTAGTGCCTCATCTCGTAGGTCATTAGTCTGTGTACTTGTATACCATTTCTCTCATAATGAAAAGTACTCTGTAACTACTATCAGAACATTTTCTATATAAGATCTCAACTCATTCCAACTTTATACACTGAACCATCAAAATTCTGGATGCAACCTTGTGTGATATCCTCCTTTTAATATCATTTAAGAAAATAATGATAGGAAAGATGACACACCCAGAAGAACAGAATGCCAACTCTTTACTAGTATAATGGAACATTAAGATGAACTGCCCTGTGATCTACAAAAAAAATTAGAAATATTCAAGTCAGGAAAAATAAACTCTGTAGTCCCTCCCCTCCAAAAAAAATGGAACACAAAGCAGTGAGAATGCTCCCTGGAAAATCTTGCATGTAGAATCAAATATTTCTAATGACATGCATTTAAGAGGCAGTGGTAAATTAGAAAATATGTTAATGGAATGCAAATGAAAACACATTAGAAAATTTCTAAGATGCAGTTAAGATGTGCTTGGAAAGAAAAAGCTTTTGTGATTTACTCTAGAAGCCAGAAAACTTTTGGGTCATTAAGTCTCCACTTGAGAGGAAAGGAACCTGAACCAAATGTAAAAAAGATATGTCAGACTTCATCAAAACTGAAAACACTTGCTACTTCAATGGAATAAAATAATGAAAAAAAAAAAGCTACAGACTGGGGAAAAATATTTGCTACCAATGATAAAGTTTTTAAAAAGCCACAAAAACTAATCAACCCAAACCAGACTTAAAAATAACAAAAGCAAAGAAGAAATGTAGACTTTAAAGTGTGTAGAAGCAACTGAACTACTAGTAAAAGATGTATACTGTAAGAAATGTTCAAGAATGCTCCCCAAGCAAATGGCAAATTATACCAAGTGAATAAAAAGCACTGGAAATGGTAATTGTCATTGCCATGTTTTAAAACTTTTATTACTTAAATGTAATTAAAGATAATTTAGTCTAAAGCAAAATAATAATAATAATTTTTTTAACAAATGTAACTTGTGACAACAAAAGCTGTTGAAAAGAAAAATGGAAGCATTCTGCCCTGAGTTGCTTCTATATGTGAGTAGTTCAATGCCAGTATTACCCTGAGTGGACTCTAATGAGTTACAGTTGCATATCTTAAAAATAGAAAGCTAAAATTAAGCCATGATTAATAGGCTAAAAGAGAAAAAGTTGTCACCAAATATATCCATCTAATCAATGACAAGATAATAGACTTAATCTTCATTAATTATATTAAATGTAAATGGCCTAAATATTCTAAATGACAAGATATGCCAGATTGCATAGAAAACCAGTATGACACAAATAAATGCACCTTTTTTTTTACATTCTACTTCCTCTATTTCAGAATCTTCAGGGTTTTCTCCAAAACATACTTTGCCAGTTCCTACTGAATACTTTAGGCAAGTGCTACCAGATACTCTAGGCATCAATCTCCCTTCTCTATAAACAGGTCCAATATTTCTCCTTGGGTCTATTCAAGATTTAACTGAGGTTGTTGCTCTGGTGGCCAACGGGTGAAATGAATTCAGGTTCTGAAAACAAAAAACATTCTGTAAGGCAGCAGCCTCCCTTGAAGCCTTTGCATTGTCAGAGGCATGGCATTGTCCCCTTCTCCCAAAAGGGAGGAATAGTCCCTTTCAGAGGCCCAAAAGATTCCAAGTAATCTTATTCAAGGCTTAGGGTAGCAAAGATGACTTTAATGAAAGGTCAGTCTTCTCTTAAATTCTGATGCTCTTACAAGCCACATTCAAGTCTCTAACTGTACATTTAACTGTGTCAAATGACATTCTTTTCTGTAGGTTGCTTAATCAGCCAAACTGATCATTATCTTTCTTTATTAAATCACTGGTGCTCAGCAGCAATGGACAAGTCCAGTGGCTCTAGTACTCTCTTCATTGCTCTGATAAACCAGAGACATTACACACCAAATTCCTTCTCTCTGTCATAGCCACATTCACCTAAGGCTGTGACAGCCAGTCAAGCCTTCAGCACTTTTTCCAGACTATGCCCCCAGTGATCACTCCTAATGAAAACTTCCCCAGGTAGACTTCAGTAAAGACAGAGACCAAAACATTTTTTTTACAACTGATGTAAGACATTATTCTTAGCCTGGGAGATTTCTGTAAGGAAAGACATGAAATAAGATGAACAAAAAGTTTTGCAAATATGTAGATAATGGTAGAAATCTAGCCTCACCTTGAGTTTGTAGAGCATTCTGGAGCATGTGTTGTTTACTAAAAAAACAGCTGACCTGTTGTACCCCAACATTACTCAGCTACTGACTCTGGGCTTCCACCTGTGATGCTGTACATCCCAGACATTCTAAATAAAGTGCTGTACCAAGGGTGGTGTGGTTTTAATCAGCCAACTGCAGTCCTCTGAGAGGCAAGTGTAAGCTAGTACGCTTTAGCAGTTGAAGGAGAGAGTTTGTCTTGCTGAAGGAGATCTAGGCAGAGCCATGGCAGTTGCAATAACCAAGTTACTAATAAATGTGAAAGCATGTTTTTATTTATTTTGAAATTAAAGTACACCAAGATATGTTCATTATGCATTTAGAAAGAAAATATACACTCTGCAATTAAGCGTAGGATTCTAAAAGGTCTGGTTGATAGTTACTCAACATCTGCAAGTTTTCTGATTCAGTGTTAAAGCCTTTAGTTATGAGTAGAAGCCTTTTCATCTGTCTTTGATTTCTGTTTCATGCATTTTAAGGTTCTGTTATTAGGTGTATGTACTTAAAACTGTAGTGTATTATTACAGAAATGAACCCTTCATCATTGTGAAATACTTTTTCATCATCCCTGGTAATCCTTGTTTTGAAATTTACTTTGTATGATATTAATAGACTAATAAATAATCATTTTCCTATAATATCTTCCCCCTCTAAAGCCTAATACATTAATGGCAAACTTATCAGAAGAAGTAGCAAGTAGGCAAGATAAAAAATTAAGGTATGGATTTGGGACAGGTGTGAGAAAGGACATCGTTGGAACATGATGCTTGGCTTTCTGTCATAAGAAAGGTATTTTTGCATGTAGATGGTCATAACATGGGTGTCTGTCTGCTTTAATAGTCCATGTGCTTTTACAAATGTTTTATAATTGATAATGGAAAAAGTCTTAAGTAAAAAAGTGTTCATCGTAATATGCATTCAAAGACTATTTACAAAAAGTTAACCACATGTGTTGTTAAAAAGGGAAGGAATCTCAGATAACCAAAAGGTAATAATTACTCCAATTATACTTTTTCAGCAGCACATAATCATATTGGAAATCAACCATAAAAAGTATTTTTTTCACATCTCAATGAATAGAATATATAATATAATTGACTAAAAACTGTAGAATTAAATGTCTATGTGTCAATCTTCATTGATATAAAAATATTAAATAAGTAGATTCAAGCAAAAAGACAACTCTTCTTCACAGTAAAATTCCAAAGAGCAAATGTTGAAAGATAATAATGAAATTAGAAAATCATTTGGTAAACATCGGAAAAATAACTGCAGTCAGTAATCATAAACAAATGCTAAAATTAGTGAGTCATTTGCTTCTTTAATGTCACCTCAAGGTACCCCACTTTGGAAATGGGAAATATGGGGGTTGTCTACTTGGGGAGGTGGGGACTATATACAGAAGAAGGAAGGAAGAGGATTAAATAACAGTCATGTCTGAAAAAGTCATAAGGAATCATACTATTAACCACCTACTTAAAATGGCTGTAATACACATAAGCCAGCAAATCAATATACATGTATATAGTTTAAATGAAATTTTACCATAGAAGCTAACAATGTCCCCCAAGAGCCATAGATCATCTAACAAAAATCCCAACAGCAGGCATAAGAAGCCCTTTTTAGTTGTTGGCCAGGGTTGTCCAGGAGGCTCCCAAAATATAAGCTATTGATGTTGGCTTTTGGTTGGCTACCAGAGGTGTAAAGTAAGTCATTATTGCTGAAGATACCATGTATGCACTTCAGACAAATTGCCCAGGTCTCTTAAGCTAAATCCAACCTAAAAGCCTCCACCCTGAGGACTAGTTTTCATGGAACCAGGAGGCACTATGCAAGCTTCCAAAGGAGGGAAACAACCAGTAGTCCTGTGCAGCTATCACATCTGTGACCAACAATGTCAAGCATGACACAATAACCCAAAGGGTGCAGCTGTGGCACACGAACCTTGGCAGTAACCATCAGCTCTCTAATTGGACTGAAGACCTTGTACAGCTCAGCCCCAACGGATACATCTGCAGCACAATTTCTGCACCTGACACTTGGGATCACAACAGGAGAGCAGGCGGAAAGATTGTAAGAGCCAGAGGAATGGAGAGTTTGCTGTGAGATGGTTTCTTCCAGAAACATCAGAAGGTACAGCCATGAAGTCTCGTCAGCATGGATGCCTAAACGTTACATGAACAAGGATAACACCAATAGAAATGCTGACATGGACAGGGGAAACTCATGAGGTCTCATCCTGAGACAAATAGTCTTTCCAGGGAAAAGCATACCAGTTGGTCATCCAATACCAAATGATCAGTCCTGAAAACATATACATGTAACACTATATGGACTGAGCAGGTTGTATTTATGTATTTAGAATACACACACATGGAGATATGTAATACCAAGGAAAAAGAGACCATGAATTTGAAAAGCAAGCAGGGGGTTTATGGGAGGGTTTTGAGGGAGGAAAGGGAAGGGGCTGTTATAATGAAATTATAATCTCAAAATAAAATATTTTTAAAAATGTCTCCCTGCAAGGTATAGGTTAATTAAAAGGAAAAAAACTAGTGGCTTTAATATGGAAGTCTTGGTAAACTATTTAACTGTGTTCAGAGGTAATATCATCTGGTATTAGAACACTAGAGACCTCCAAATAGTTCACATTCTCACCTGTCACCTTGAGCTGTCACTTTGGCAAATATGCATAACATCATTGCCATCGTGAAAAAAATTCATACTATTCTAAACTTGGAGACACTGTATGAAGTAATAACTTCCCAGTGTTCTTCAGAACTGTGAAGGTCATGGCAAGCAGAAAGACTGAGACCTATGAATTGGTGGAGATTAAGGTGACATCGTAACTAAAGCAGTCCCTTCCTCCTATAGACACAGCTCAGTAAAGGGCTTGTCCCCGCACTGAAACTCTAACTGCTTCTTTAATAGGAGATGTTCCATGAAGATCCTGAAGTGCATCTTCTATAGTGTGGAAGGGCATTACACCAGTATAGCGAGGACTTCTCTGCCACCGCCTCTTCATAAACCCTAGTCTGCTGGCATGCTTTTTTCCACTTATTTGGAGGTCAAGTCGGCCAGCTCCTCAAGGAAGAAATCTTGCTGGAGAAACACCGAAGTAGAACAAAGGTGTAAGAAATCTGTGGTGACCATCTACCCCAAACCACCTAGCTTTTGTTTGTGAGTGTGAACATACATAGATCACCATGTAGAAGAGAAATACTACAGTATGAACAAGAAGAGATGAGAAAACTGAGTCATTGACTCCAGAAATAAAGATGATACAACAAGGAAAAGACAAAAACTTAAAGACACAGAGAGAGGTGGAAGCAGGAGGGTCATAGTAATGTCTAGTGCTGCTTGGACGGCCTAGCAAACCCAGTGAGACCCTGACCCGAGGAAACAGCAACACAAACGGTAGAAAGGAGAAAACGGCGGGGATTCTTAAAGGCTAAGGGGAGTTGAGGACGTGGCTTAGTCAATAAAGCGCCTAACTGCCAAGTGTGAGAACCCTGGGACTCACGTTAAAAACCTAGGCATGGTGGCAGATCCCTGTATTCTGAACAGTGCCAAGAAAGGCAGGGACCAGATGACTAGCTCACCAGACCTGTGTATTGAAGTTCTGTATCAGTGGGAGGGCCTGTCTCAAACAAAGATGGGGGACATTTGAACGGTGACACCGAAGGTTGTCTTCTGACCTTTGGAAGTATATTGTGTGTGCGCGCGCGTGCACACACACACACACACACACACACCAAACAAAAAGGTGTAAAAAAATGATAGTTAATACACAAAGACATGGCATGGCATCAGCTGAATAACATAAAAGGAAATTCCATATGGGATCAAAAATTTGAACAAATACAGAGGAGCTGGGATGAGACATGAATTGCATTGCTAGTCTCCTTTTAAATCATTTCTTTGGGTTTTCTGTCACGAGTTTGAAAAAGGCATTTTGTTCTGTTTTTCCACTTCCTTCAGAAGTCATGAGCCTGTAAATGTTAATGATACCCAAAGTCTTTAAACTCAAATATAAAGTGGCTTTTGTGTAGCCCAAGACTTCTTTGTGTTCTGCTATTGAATTTTCCAAAGCTGAATGTTACTTATTTAGAAAAGAACAAATTATTTTAGGAGAATGAGACCTAAAGAGAATATGCGTCATTCCTCTCCACCCAGCTGCCGATCTCCAGGGGTAGTCGTTGCTGACAACTTGCCAGTTCTACACAAGCACAGCTCGCCTGCAAAGCTCAACATGGCTGGGATCAGATACTTTGCCACACTCGGCCTTTTTTACTCAATAGTAAAACTACTGGAATCTTTTTGTGACTGTATCTGCATATTTGCCTCCCTTTAAACAATTGTGTAGAATTCCATAGTGTGAACACTTCATTGTGTAAGCAGCCATGAACCTGTAGGTTGTGTATGTTGCGTCCGAGACTTCCTTCAGTTAATTACACCCTTTTTCCTGTTAACCCCCGCTGTTTTCTTTTGATTGGCTTTTTTCAGTGCACTCATTCTCCTTTTTGGAGTGCTCAGGACATAATTTCTCCTGTGCATTACCCTTCTCTGTTAATTCTGCTTCTCAGTGCTTGATCTTTAAATCTTAGGTACAACTAGAAATCTTTAATTTCCAGCAAATGGCTGCTGTTTTCAGCACCTGCTGTCCAACAGTGTTTAGGAATGGTAGGGAAACCTGGCATCCGCAGCCTTGATGTTGATGTTCTAAGGCTGAGCAAGGAGCATCAAGATTAACAGAGTAGGACTTCTCTAAAGTGAGACAGCTGGAACTTGTAAATGGTTAGTTAACTTTAAAAGTTGGTTATAGCCAGTTCTGACAAAATGTCAATACTTAAGCTCTTTCTTTCTTTGGAACATAAAACTGCATTCATTTATCAATCTTTAAATATAAAGTTGCTAAGATTTTTTTTTCAAATACAGGTAATTAAGTGGCATTCTGAATACTGTCACACACAAAAAATCACCTATTAAATACATGACATGCGGTCTTCTGTTTTGATTGCTCTAGTGAACATTGGAAAGCTGTTTGGGACGATTTGAATGGAAACTACCTTTAGCTAGTTACGGTGGTTCCTCTCAACTTCTCCAGTGACCCATGAATACTATGTTTGAGCTGTTAGTGATCACTCGATTGGCCTGTAGGAATCTTGCTCAGTGCTGCTGCTTTGGTAGGTCATGGTTCTCCTCTTGCACTTAGGTTTTATCATTCTCTGTGTCTATATAATATATATGTCAGTTATAAATAGCACTGAAGATATAAACGGAACTAATTGATCTTCAGTAATTTTTATTTTTTATTTTATTTATTTATTTATTTATTTATTTATTTATTTATTTATTTGCTCACATGGAAGACAGATTGGGCCACACTGAAGAATAGCATATTAGCAATGAACTTTCAGCTAGATGGGTATCAGCCACAGTTCTCCAAAGCAGAGAGCCAGTGGCAAGAGACTGAACCACCTCTGTGGAACCAGCCAAGTTAATTTCTACTGCATGTTATCATTCAAGGAGTTCTGCAAACAGAACTAGCAGAGCTAGGGGACAAGTAAGGATACAAGAAAGTTCATGTGACTGTCTTTGCTTGGTTAACGTGAGTTATTTTCAAGTGTGAATTTTATATTTAATTCACTTAGCTTTTACTGTTTTTATATTGGAAAGAAAATTGATTTTCTCCACCAGTGTCTATTTCCATTGATGGGACATGGTGGTTGACTGAATTTAATAGTGCAAACTTGCATTTTGTCTATGTGCATGAATACTGGTGATATATAACTTGCCTAAAACTAAGCAGCATTTTATTTTCACTTCAAATAATAAACACAGCTTACCTGAAACAGATCTTAAATCTATTTGTATTTCCAAAGTATTTTTGAGGATTCCATTTGGCAGCAAAACTAAAGCCAAGAAATAAATTTGCACTGCTTTTCCTTAATGCAGTAAATCAGTTTTAACCTCTTCTTTCAGTGGTCATGAGATACTGCGGTAAAATGCTGAGATCATCTCCCTGTGTTCTCCAAATACCCCGCTTCCTGGCCTTGCACACTGCCTAAGGGTTCAATAAGTAGGTTAATTCTTCCTTCAGGGTTGGCCTGAGGGTTAAAGTTCCTGATGAGCCAACTGGAGCTTGCAGGAGCGAAGAAGACGCACAGATAAAGTGTGTGAGATTGACAGGGAGCCCAACCATTAACATGCTACCAACTTCACACAAGTGCTCTTCCTTCTCTCGTCAGCTGTGTCTGTGGGCAAGACCAGGCTAGGTTTGGGTTTTGCTTATTTTACAGCCCAGTTATACTGATGCTCTTTCAGCATCTGGCACTTGATTATTATGAAAGTATCTTCCAGTGTTTTCATTCAGTTTTTTGGGTGGAAATTTTAGAATATATCCCTTTTTACTTTTTCATTCATTCAAAATCCAACTCCTCCTTTACCTTCTAATGAATAAGTGAAATAGGGGGAAGAAATATCAAGATAATATTGAAAAGCTTATTTTTATTTGATTAAATATTTTTCTGTGATGTCTGTAAAAGTCCGATGCTGACCCCTATATCTGCAGAGTTCTTATGTACCATACATTAACAGTTAATCCCCACCTAAAACTGACTTTGCATTTCCCTGCAGGGAAAAAAAAAAGGCTGTTTGGATTTAAGTAACGACCAATGTCAGGCAGCTAGTGAACAGTAGAGGGGATTAAAATATAGAGACTTACACTTGAGTTTCTTCAGTTCCCAGGCCATGCCTGGGCATTGTGGAAGGTGGGAGACTCTCCGAACATCATCTTATGGTAAGTGTGTGTTTCACAATGCTTCCTGCGTGTTTGATATATATTGGGTTCTGTGCTAGGCACTTAAGGTTATTTTGCAGGGCTAAGATGGTGCCGTTCTAGTGAGCATTCTTGTGGAAACAGGAAAAGAGACAGTATACTAATAAGTACATGATACCTAATCTGTTAGAAAGGGCTATGACCCTAGCGTGTGGGGAGTAGAGGCAGGGTGATCAGGAGGTCAAGAGCAACAAGGATTACCTGAGACTGTGTGTAGAAGAATACTATTTTAAGATGTGTTACATTTGTTTGTGCTGTGGAACATTTGTTTAATGATACAAAGATGAGTGGCATTCTTTTACATTGCATTTGTTTAACTCTGTGAAGCTGTGTTACTGTGCCTGTCTAGAACACCTGATTGGTCTAATAAAGAGCTGAACAGCCAATAGCAAGGCAGGAGAAAGGATAGGTGGGGCTGGCAGGCAGAGAGAATTAAGGGAGGAGAAATCTGGGAGGAAAAGGAAAAAAGAGCAAGAGAGATCAAGGAGAAAGAAAAGAAGGGGCAAGCCATCCAGCCACACAGCCAGACATGAAATAAGAAGGAAAGAAAAGATAATACACAGAAATAGAAAAAGGTAAAAGCCCAGAGGCAAAGGATAGATGGGATAATTTAAGTTAAGAAAAGCTGGCTAGAAACAAGCCAAGCTAAGACTGGGCATTCATAAGTAAGAATAAGCCTCTGTGTGAATATATTTGGGAGCTGGGTGGTGGGCCCCTCAAAAGAACAAAGAGCAAAAGAGTAAAGAGTAAAAAACAAACAACAACAGTCCTGTCTCAAAAACAGAATTGATGAGTGGTTTTTAAGGAAACAGTTTGGCAGTCTCGTCTTTCTTATTAAATTTAACATAATGATATTGTGAATTATTATAGGGACCTCCTAGAACAAATGCTGACTTATGACTTAAGAGCAGTTATTTACTATGTTTTCTTTCATATACTTGCTAGAAAATGCAAAAAAAAGATACAGTTTTAAATTAAATGTCAAGGTGATTCAGAAAGCATTAATTTGCACCACAGCATTTGTTAACAAAATGATGCACACTACATCAGTGTGTGTTTCATTCAATCTGAAATAGTCATCAGATTATTTCACACAGCTCCTACAAATACGTATGCACCTACATATTTCTTTGAAATAGTTCTCTGGTGTTAAGTACCCTACTCCAAATTTCATTAGGTTGTCTAATGCAGATTTAGACAATAGGAATATTCACACTTCAGATGAGGGTTACAAGAGGCATTGATCTCTGAGTATAAGCAAGACCCCATCCATCAATAAAAAAGCAACCAAATACTCAAAGAATGTCTCTGAACAAGACTTTATAAAAAGTCTAAATCTGATCATACAAGGCTTTTAGACTATTAAAACTTATTCTTTTTTCTTAGAAAGAGGCATTAGGAGTCAGTTTAATACCATGTTCAATTAGCAGAATAATAGTATGTTCTCTTCTAGAGCCTATGACATGTCTAGTGATAGGTTCTTAACCCAATAATGGTGCTAGGTATGAGTTTCATCTTGTGGAATGGGACTTAAATCCAATCATAGAATGATTGGTTACTCTCATGGTATTCATACCACTATCGCACCAGTAGGTGTATCTTGTCAGGCCCATCGTCATCACTGTATCTCCCAGGGTTCAGGAATGGGTATGGTTGATGACTGTTTTTCTCCTCCAGTACTAAACATAGCATAGCAACTTCCAACATTATGAAATTTAGTCAGTAGGAGTAAAGTTTTCAGATCAGCACCAACTTGATTTCTCCTAGTTCTATGGCTCAAGTGTTTTATGGCTTCAGTAATAGGGTCTTACTGTCAAGTTCTGAAAGGTAACCAGTACCAATAGCAACAGCCTATAATGTTTAGAGATCTCACTGGCCAACAACTCCAAAAGAAGTAACTCATTCCTGACACTGAGCTTTTTATTTGTTAGCCTCTGGTGTCTAGTGGGGATGTTGTTGCTCTGTTATAGGTAACTCCATTTTAACTCTTTCTATTTGTGTGTATATTTGTGCATGTTATATATGTATGTGTGTATTATGTATGTATGAAAGCTTCTACAGTAGTAGGTTTCCATATGACTTTTAGAAAATATTTTTTCTTTTTAAGATTATAATATAATTACAACATCTCTCTGTAGCATGAGTCTTAAAAGGTCTTATTAATTAAATCAAACCTAAGGCCAGTTATTGTGGTGAATGCTGGAAGATCAGAGAAGCGGAACAAGCCACAGCTACCTCACCTCACCAGTTCCTCAGCTGATCCTGTTTCCTCAGACTGGAAGCCTCTGAGTCCTCATCCAGAATGAATCTCAGCTGAACTGTGCTGCTTGAAGGTCTGAAAGCTTAACCAGCTAAAAGCTTCTAGTTTCTGGTCTTCACGCCTTATATACCTTTCTGCTTTCTACCATCACTCCCTGGGATTAAAGGCTCACTTTCTGGGATTAAAGGCGTGAGTCACCATGCTTGGCTGTATCCTTGAACACACAGAGATCCAGGTAGATCTCTGCCTCTGGAATGCTAGGATTAAAGGCATGTGCTACCACTGCCTATCTTCTATGTTTAATATTGTGGCTGTTCTGTTCTCTGACCCCAGATAAGTTTATTAGCATGCACAATATTTTGGGGAACACAATACCACCACATCTCTCCTTTTCTATAAACCCTCCTATATACCCCTCCTTGCTCTCTTTCAAATTCATGGCCCTTTTTCATTATTATTATATACATATATGTATATGCATATATAGTCCTAAATTCGGGGCTGATTATTTGGTATTGGATCTTTAGTGTTATTTATCCCTCACCATACTCCCTCTTCTAGCCTGCCTTCTGCTTCTTCACCTCAATTACCTCTACCTGTGCAAGCCCAAGCCTGACCAATTCTTAGTATAGAAATATCTCCACTATCAAGCCACTGGCAATTCTAGCTACTGGGAGGGGGGGGAGAGAGAGAGAGAGAGAGAGAGAGAGAGAGAGAGAGAGAGAGAGTCAAAGTGTACCACACACCAGTGGAAGACCACACATCCAAGAATATTTGGGTGGCTCAAGTTTGATCTTGATTTTTTTTAAAAAACACAAACTTAGGTGGGTAGGGAAGCAGAAGATTGGATATTGGAAGACTTGGGGGAAGAGAGGTGATCAAAATACATATGAAACTCTCAAATAACTAATAAAAAAATTTAAGGTAGACACTCAATCCAGGTGTAGTCCTGGACTCACAGCACTCAAGAACTGCATCAAGAGGAATAATTTGAAGGTCAGCCTGGGCTACATGGAAAGATCCCATCAATTGATAAGTAAGCAACCAAATACTCAAAGAATATCTCTGAGCAGGACTTTATAAAGTGATGCATTTATATAATTATTCTTTTTCAATAAAAAAATCAGGAGTCAAATGTTGGGGTAAGAACCTGAATGATCAGAGAAGTGGCGAAGAAGCAGCCAGTGACTTCCTTCCTCTTTCATTACTCCAGCCAAAGAAAAAATGAGATCCTCGATAAGCCCTGCCTTACTACTTCCTGTCTATCTGTCCTCAGTCCTCCAAAACCTCTATGTTTAATTTTGGTCAGCTAGTGGCTAGTTCCACCCTCTGATTAAAAGCAAGCTTTATTGTCAGAATGTGATCAAAATATCATACAACATTTCTCCCTTTTTGTCTAAATAAAAAGGGAAGGTTTTAACTCTAACATAGTAAAACTATATATAATAAGAACATTTATCAGGTAAGAATTACATTTATAATATCCAGTCCATTTGTATTTGGCAAATTCAGAGAAAATACTCCATTATCTATTTTATCTTGGTGAGTCCAAAGTTTTGTACCTAATTCACTTTCTATCCTAACTTGTAGTATCAACCCAAAACCATCCTTTTATGTCTCTCAACCTTATACACTTTAGACCTCTTTTGTGAGTTTCTTTTCTGAATTTGGTAACAAGGAAAACTAACTATAACTACCTAGTCTTCAACCCCATCAGAGACCCAAAAAGGATATTACCTGAGTAAACAGGAAGTGCAGAGCAAACAACTTACAAAGCTAAGAAATGGCAGAAAGAGCTGGCTGCCTGGACAGTCACCCAAGGTTCCTCTGTAACTTTGGGGGCATCCATCTTTGGCTTATAGGCCTAGAATATCTGACAGACTTTTCTGTGAAGCAGGAATTTTGAAGGACTGTCCCACCTTGTCTTGGTAAAGTTTAGCAGTCGCTTTCTTTTGTGTCCTGTGTGTCCAATTTGTCAACTGCACACTGTCAGCAGTTGAGGCAAGGGCAGTTTCTTGCCCAGTGGCTAACTGTTGCCACAAAGAAAGCAAGCTCCATATGGAGTTTATTTAATGCCCATGATCTTCTCTGAAGTAAATTGGTGCTGCCAAGAGCAGACATGTCTCATTGTCATAAAAACCTTATATTATTAAAGCATCTTAAATGCCATATTCTATAGATCTCTAAAGTGTTTGAAGATCACCTTTCTGTCTAAAATATATCTCTATACCTAACATGACTACTAGGTGGCTAACTACTAATCTGCATTTCTTTATTATCCTAAATAGTTTGCAATAATAACTTTCAAGGACTAGAAATTTACATTACATTGTTAAATGAGCTGCTTAGGTATAATACCTTAAACAAGAGTAGAAACATATGCACAGTATGTTCTAACAAAAATAACCTTAAATTTGTATCAATATACAAAAATCCATAGCATTGTAAAATATTTAAGACTAGTAGTTGCTTTTTAAGTTTAAAGGTAGATTCAATAATCTACCCTTTTATCCTATCATTTCTATATCCCCCTTTTTTCTTTTTAGAACGAGATCCCTGAATTTAATCTCTTTTGTTCATTTTTTTCCTGACCACCCCATGTTGGGTGCCAAATGATGCATTTATCTAATTCTTTATCAATTAAAAAATCAGGAGTTGCCGGGCGGTGGTGGCGCACGCCTTTAATCCCAGCACTCGGGAGGCAGAGGCAGGCGGATCTCTGTGAGTTCGAGGCCAGCCTGGGCTACAGAGCGAGATCCAGGAAAGGCGCAAAGCTACACAGAGAAACCCTGTGTCGAAAAACCAAAAAAAAAAAAAAATCAGGAATCAAATATTGGGTTAAGAACTTGAATTATTAGAGAAGCAACAGCATAGTGACCAATGACTTCCTATCTCTTCGTTCCTCCATCCAAAAGAACCGAGATCCTCTCTAAGTCCTGTCTTCCTACTTCCTGTCTCTCTGTCCTCAGTCCTCTAAAACCTCTATGGTTAACCTCTAGAGGGCTAGCTCTGCCCTCTGATTCAAAGAAAGCTTTATTGTCAGAATGTGATCAAAATATCACACAACAATAAAGTATAAGTTTGATCATACTGTGGTAGCAAGCAAGGCTTTTGGATTATTAAATTTTTAAAAATATTTCTTAGAAAAAGAGACTTATTTTGTACACTATAAGGAGAGCAGCAGATGTGGCAGCAATAGACTAACCACCAGACTTAAATTTTTATTGCAGTTATTTATATGTTTGTGTGTATGTGTGTGCATGTACATGCACATGCATGTCACAGTACACATATGGAAGTTAGAAGACACCTTGTTGAATGAGTTCTTGCTTTCTAATGTGGGTCCTGTGGATTGAACTCAGGTGGTTAGATTTGCTAAAATGTACTTCACCTACTGAGCAATCCTGCCAGTCTATTCATTTTTAAATTTAACTTAAATACAGACAGAAATCACTCATTTTATATGGTGTGCTCTATGAAGATGTGGTTTTTATATTAGTAACATTAGTGTTTAAAACCAGAAACAGTTAAGTCTGGAACCCAGTCTGAAGAAACATCATCCAACATTAAACCCAACAGCAATGTTAGTAACTGAAACAATGTAATACGATGAATTACTTTAGCATGTCCATTCATGTTTTTTACATTAAGGTATTTAGTTTAAATACAGTTACATAATTGTGTTTAAGTTTTTGTTTATTTGGTTGGTTAGTTGGTTGGTTTGTTGAAAAGAGGTTCTTACTATGTAGCCTTAATAGATCAGGCTGGCTTTAACTCACAGAAACCCACCTGTCTCCAGTGCTGGAATTGAAGGCATGTACTACTATAAGAATTTAAGAATAATGCTTGATACCTGTCTTAATTAGGGTTTCTATTGTTGTGAAGACACACCATGATGATGGCAACTTTTATAAAGAAAAGCATTTAATTGGGGGTGGCTTACACTTCCCTTGGTTTAGACCATTATCATCATGGTAGGCCATATGCAGCCAGACAAGGTGCTGGAGAAAGAGCTAAGAGTTCTACATCCTGATCCATAGGCAACAGGAAGTGAAATGAACTGTCTCAGTGGGCATGGCTTAAGCATATATGAGACCTCAAAACCAACCCCCACAGTGACACACTTCCTCCAACAAGGCTACAACTCCTAATAGTGCCACTCCCTTTGGGAGTCTTTTTCTTTCAAACCACCACAGTACCTAATTCTATGATCTTGTGTTTGTACATGTTTGAGTAACATAGAATTAAAATTCTGTTAGATTTCCCTTCAAAGTCTATATAGAAATACTATGGTGTGAAATATGTACATCTAAGCAGAATTTCATTTGATAAACAGTTTATTTGAACACTTTTAAAGCACCAGCCATCACTTTTCCTATTAGATTGCCAAATTGCCATCTTATAAAGTGTGTTCTATAGGAAATACAATCTCAATCCCTCCATGCCCATTTGTATAATGTCAAAAAATAGTAGTTTTCCAAGTTGGGCTGTATATTCAAATTGTGTTGATATTTTAGTTGGGAATTTTTAGACATATTCTTCTTTGCTGGCCCTTATCATGGAACATCTTGTCATTCTATACTTTGGTCTCTTTCTGTGTTAACATTATTATAATTCTAAATTTCCAATTTTTAAATAGAAAGTATTATGAGACTTGATTGAAGCTGTCTTAATTTACCCAATTCTGGGGTGGGGTAGGGAGATGAGTTGAGGCACATGTTTACAGTGTGGCATTCTGAACAATTTCTAATTATGTATCAGCCATTTCCATTCTTTAAATCTCCTAGACAACCCTCATATAAGTAATATTAAAACTGATGAATCATGTGATTTAAAGTGTAGTTGGCCAATTATATCTCTACAAAGCCATTGTTTTTAGGGTCAGAGTCTTGCCAGACTCCATTTGCCATTTTACCTGCTGTGATACATAATTTCCATCTATATTATGAGCATTAGCCCATACTCAGTGTTACTTTATTTCTGTTCAATTCTCACATTCTTTTAAGACAGTAAGAAAAGAGAAGAGAATCCTCTATATTTGACAAAGCAGTTAGCATTTCAGATTTTCTTCATTCTGCCCACATAAATCCCCAGCTAAACTTCCTCTGCCTGGGTGACTTCCTGTGTGTTTCTTGTAGTATAACTGCTGATAACAAGGTCTCCCAAATTTGATTTTACTAAAAATATGTCTTTATATCTTTTTAAAGTTATTTTTTCTGACTATAGAGTTCAAATGTGACAGTTTTTACTTTCTTTATCAGTTATAGAATACTGCCTTTTATTGTCTTCCCTGTTGTTCCTGATTTAAAAAAATAGTAATTTATATCATTGCTTTTCTGTTTATAATGGGAGTTTATTCCCTCTGCCTGCTTGAAGGTGCTTCCAAGTTTGGTTTTCTTTATATTATTTTGAGTTCATTATCTTTGGAGGTTTTAAAGTTTGATTTTCAACAACTTAGGAAAAACTTGACTTTCCCTTTTAATGATATCTTTATTTATTCTTTGAAATGTATATGTATATGCAATATGCATATGTATATGCAATGTATTTTGATCTTACCCAACCCCAACTACTTGCCCTCTCCAATGCTCCCCAATACCCACCATTCAGATCATTCAGTCTGCCTTCTGTCTTCATGCATTCTTTCATCACCGTAGTTATTGATACCCCTGAGTACAGTTCGTGCTGCCCATATGCCCACCCACTGAGATAGAGGCAAACCTAACAGTAGCCATGTTTCCCTCCATTAGCAGCCATCAACTGCCAATAGCTCTTCTGCTAGAATGTTGATCTGGGAGTGCCAGGAGGGTCCACCCCCATCTGTGCTGGGGTTTTGACTGACTTGATCTTGTGCAGTTCACCACATTTGCTGTGTGCAATAGCTATGTCATGCCCACAAGTTAGCATTTCACAGCTCTCCTCCCCATCCTCCAGATCTCCTTTCACTGTGTTCTGTAGTTGAAAGTTTTCCTGTGTCCCAACCTGCCGGCGGTCAGGACAAATCTCTCCCACTCGCATCCCCTAAGTAAACACACAGAGGCTTATATTAATTATAACTCCTTGGCCATTTGCTCAGGCTTATTACTGACTAGCTCTTACACTTGAATTAACCTATCATTCTTATCTATGTTTAGCCACGTGGATTTCTCAGTTCTGCCTTGTTATCTTGCTTCCTCTGTGTCTGGCTGGCGACTCCTGACTCTACCTTTCTCTTCCCCGAATTTTCCTTGTCTGCCTATCCCACCTATACTTCCTGCCTGGCTATTGGCCAATCAGCATTTTATTTATCAACCAGTCAGAGCAACACATATTCACAGCATACAGAACGACATCCCACAGCAGTGTTCCCTGAGTTTTAGACATGAAGAAGTTACAGTGCTCAGTGTGATTCTCAGAACGTTGACTGGTATGAGTCTCTCCATCAACCACTAAACACTGCAGAAACATAAGCTTTTATGACCTAGATTGAGAGCAAAATAAATCTGTGTGTATAAACATAAATATTATGGTAGTTTAAAAAAACCTACTGTAGAGCAGGCCTCAAAACCAATCAGAAAGTTGTTGGTTACCCCTCAAACCACCAGTCCACTATTGCACGAGCACAACTTGCATGGTAGATCAGTATCATAGCATGCACCATCCAGTTCAGAGTGAGGCTATTTATCCCTGAGAAGCATGCACAGCTCCTTCCAGCACTGTGAAAGATGACCCCCAGGGAGAGAGTTTCTTCTTGATCATTGTTTTCTTATATGTTCTTCCAAGAATAAAACTGAATAAATTTAATTTAAACTATTTAACTATTATTTCACAGATATCCTGTTCTTTATGCTTTCTCATTTCCAGCTATCTTTCCCATCTTCTGACTCAGTATTTCCTATTGATTTATCTTGCAATTCATTTCTTCTTTTCCTTGTCTATCCCTTGCTTATCCTTGTTCCCAACCAGTACTTTTAACATGTTGAATAATTTAACATTTTAGACATTATAGATATTGTCATCTAAATAGTGTTGACTTTTATTCTAGTGAGCAACTGAAATGGCTGAACTCCCTCTTCTCTTAGTGAAAATCTTCAACTGTTGCTTCCTGTCAGTTTCTCCAAGCATTTGTTTAATCAAAACTAGCTAAGTATTCATGGGAGCATGTGTACATATCTTGCTCCTCTAAACCCTTAGTTTTCTCCTTTTTGAAATTTTTATCTTTTTCTACACATCCCATGAATCTCAAACCTCTCCTTCTAAATCTCTAATTAATAATGAATTTTTTTCTGTATGAGTTTCACATACAGTGCAGACTAAGAGACCCTTTTTGTGAAAAGCCACATAAATACTTGTTTTGTGGCCTAGCATGTACATTTAAGAGAAGGTCCACTGGGCCACTAAAGAGTGTCTATTCCTTATCTGTACAAAATCTTATTAAAAACAGACCCCTAAACCCTTAATATGGAAAACCTGTAACTCTGAAATATTTGGAGGAAAACATGAGCCCAACATGCCAAGATAGAGGAATATGCAAGGACTTCATGAAGGGGAATTCAATAGTACCGGAAGTTATCCTAAAAATTGACTAATGGGTTTGCATGCCATTAAAAAGCTTCTGGGCAGCAAAACAAAGAATATTCAGAGTGCAATGAGATGGGAAATATCTTTTTCAACTTTATATGTAACTGAGGATTAATATCTAGAATTTATAAAGAACTCCAAAAAACAAACACTGAACCACTCAATCGATAAATGGGTAAGTAAACTGAATAGACATTTCTCTAAGGAAAAAATACAAATGGCCAGTGAATATTTGAACAAAGAAGCGTTCGATATTTTTGTCTTTCAGTGACATGGAAGCTAGAACTCCATTGGGATTCCACCTCACCCCAGTCAGATTGGCTATCATCAAAGAAACAAAAAACAGATGAGAACATGGAGAAGGGAACTCTCATGGTGTGCTGTTAGGAGGGTAAGTGTGTGTAGCCACCATAGAAAGCAGTATGGAGGTTTCTCACAACTAAAACAAAAAACAAACAAACAAAAAAAAAAACCTACCATGGGACCCAACTATGCCTGTGCCAGTCTTGGGTATCCCAGAGGATCTCAAGGCACCTTTACTTGAGGCACGACCCTTGTGTATTTTTGTTTTTAAACTTTAAGAACATATTTATACACAGAATACTCTATTTGTTTATTTGCTTTTTAGACAGAGTCTTGATATCTAGCCCAAACTAACCTTGAATTAATGTTTCCCCTGCTTCTTCAAGGGTTGAAATTTCAGCCATGTGCCACTAGGCATTTCTAGAATTTATTTCTTTATAACCTTTTTTTCTTGCTTATGAATACAACCAAGGTGTTTTCTAATCTACCCAACAATATTAAGTATAGGTCTTATGAGGTTATTTTCTGATTTCTCTCTTTTCCTTAGTGATCTTGTTTTTAAAATTGTTTTTTGTATATCAGGAGAGGGATTTTAATTAAATAACTGGTTCTTTACTATTACATTATCAAGTAAGGTACTAACAGGTAACAAAGCTACCTTGGATATCATTACAAATTGTATCTGTTGCGGCCAATGTTACTCCAAATGACTGTTTTATTGTGGCTCTCCAAAGATTAGTATTTATGTCCTTTATGATAGTCAGTTCCTCCAGAACAGATTTTTATAAGCTTTAAGTGTGTGAGCCCAGCTGATATCAGCGGGGGCGGAAGCGGACATGGTCACCATTTGTGTAGGTTCTCTATAACCTGTCTTTTAAATAAAGATGCAGTCTTCAGCAGTATCTTGTGTTTCAGTTCAGAGTCCCACTTACTTCCCCTCTTTATAATGTGAATCTTTAATCTCTGGATGAGGGAGAAGGCAGCCCTTCACCTCTAGGGTCTGTAAAGACTGGAGGCTTTCCCCAATTGTTATCATCCATCTTTGCCATACCTCTACACCCAGAAGGCGCTAGTGCCCATAATTCCTTTTCATTATGTGAGTCTATGGTACAAATTGAATTGTTTCTGGGTTTTCTTCCCCTGTTTGCTTATATTTTGTTTTTAAAGGTTTGTTTAAAAGTTTCAAACGTGTCACTCTGCTTTCTAGCATTTAAATTTTAGGGTCTTCTCATCTTTTGTTATCTTTGGCTTTATGAGGCTTTTATCTTTTTAATCATTCTAATGTCATATTGGTGCATTCTCGAGGGGAGAAGTAGTGTTTGTGTGTTTGAGCTACCATATTGTTATGTAAGTCTGCCTTCATCAGCTGCTGTGTTGACCATCATCATAACTTCCCATTTCATTTTCCTCTCACTGGGCTCTTCTCTTCAGTTCATTTGGACATTTTCTTTCCCCATCACAGCCTGCCACTTCTAGTTCTACTTCAGATACCCAGTGGACAAATAACCAGGTTCAAAAGGACCACATTCACTTCTAAATGAGCGAGCGTATCCCTCACTAGGTATATGCAGTTACTTCTCTTGTGCTCTGGATAAATACTCTGTTATCTGTAATCTGTAATCTTTGTTGTCTGCAATGAGGAAACTCAGATGCAAAGATTGATATGAGCCCCAAAATGGTTAGAGACAAAAAATACAAAATACGTTACTCCCGTGCTACAAACCATTTTTCTGAGACAGTCTACTATAGCCCAGGCTGTTCTTGAACTCCCTGTGTAGCCAAAGATGACCCTGAACTTCTTATCCTCTTGAGTTCTGGATTACAGGTATGTCCCACCAAATCCAGTTTTATGCAGTGTTGAGGATCAAACGCAGAGCTTTGAGTATGCTAGACAAGCTCTCTATCAACTGAGCCAAGTCTGAGCCCAAGCATAAGATGTGTTTAGTGAGAAGAATTAGATAATAATGGGTTTGGCAAACTATGGTAGAGTCTCTGGGACAAGATAAGATTTTTAATGTTAAGTCCATTGGAACAGATTTGTTAATCATGATATTTCAAATTTTTATCTTCAGAGACTATCACTGCAAATGAAGTTATGCTTGTCTGAAAGATTTGAGGCCACTTTTTAAGCAAGTAACTACCTCATATAGTTCAAAAGATAATGCTGTGATTAAAAATTCACAAGAAGTTATTTCTGTTACTGGTTTTTGGGAATTTTCCTTGTTATTACCTTCCACTTTTCTCCAGGATCTACCTGTGTAGGCCTAGTTAGTCAGAACTTACGGGAGGCTGCAAGACAGTTTTGTTGTTGCAGATCTTTTACTGAACATGGGCAAAGGATATTGACTTTAGGGATGTAGTTAAACAAACTGCAGTGTATCTACATTGTAAGTGATTGGATGGATGCACCACGGAGAGAAAACAGAAAGAATGGCTTGCTTGGCCCCTGTTATAAACTGGGTCATACAATAAGCCCATGTTTTCTCTTGAAAGCATTGCTATTTATCCTGGGTCAGAAAATGAGAGTAAGTATTTTTGAATCAAAAGGGGATTTTTTTGGCTTCAAGCATATATGCCTAAATCACCAGAATAGGAGGCAATTATTAGCTACTCTAGTTGCTGGATCCAGAAATCACTTCCTGCTACTTCAAGTAACCAAACAGAAAATGTTAGTATATGTGTGCTTAGACTCAAATACTGAGCCTAGTCCCCTGGGCCATGGCTGTGCACTTGTCGTCAGAAGCAATGCAGACAAGCACAACTGAGCTTCTTCCATGCGTGGGGTGGACTCACAGGCTCATACTCGAGTAGACAAGTACTGGGCAGAATACTTGTTTTTAGAAAAGGACCATGTTGGATTGTGGCTTATCCAGCAATGGACAAGAAATATGGCACCACAGTATTTCAAGTGACAACAAAGACTGCTGGGACTGCCGGGCTGTCTTTGTTTCAATAAATATATCTTGTACCAAAGAAATTAGTAACAGCTGAAAAGAATCTAACTCCTTGGTTGACCGATCACAGGATGGCTACTAGATCTGACTTTCCAGTCTGAATAAGCACCCCAAGGTATCTTAGCACCGCCAGTGAAGCAAGCACCCTAGACAGTGATGCTTCATTTGGAAATTAAAAAGAACACACCATTATTTTGTGTCCTATATTGAGGACAAGGGATGTATCCATATACATGTTGCCATCATGTAATGTAATGGAAGTATTTGAAAGCAACAGTGTGTCCACAACTTCACCCCTAAAAATTCTAAATTAAGCACACAGACATTAAACAGAGGCTGTATTTTATTCATGCACTGTCAATCCAGGAAGGATCCTTGACATTAAATGCAGAGTGTCATTTTGAAGCGGGTGAAAACTATGGACCTCTAACGATGGGAGAAAGTAGGGAGTAGAATAGAGTTAAGTTTCGGGCAGACCTAGACAACAGCAAACACTCTTGATTTCCTTTGCGAATATAGATCAACTCAGCAGCAGCAGACGCTTCCCCTCCTGCCTCTTCATGGCCTCTCACCTTGATTAGGCAACATGATACATACCCATGGTAAACCACAGGGGGCAAAAAACCAAGATGAGGATGGCAAACATAGCAGAATATATTTCTCAAAATGCTTTTATTTTTATTTATGTGTATACATGTATGTCTGTGTGTGGGTTAATGAATGTTGAGTGTGAGACCCTCAGAAGCCAGTAGTGAGCATTTGATCTTTTTGGAGTTGGAGTTATGGACAGTTTTGAGCTGCTGACGTGAGTTCTGGAAACTGAAATGGAGTCCTCTGTGAGAGCAGCAAGCACCCTTATCCAGCTCCGAGTAGACTACCTCATGGAAGTGAAATAGTCACTAAAGACAGTAGCTCTAATGAGGTATTTTGAGCAGTGGGCTTGTTTATAAGTCCACTTCACAGCCACTGAGAAGACTGGAGCTAAAGAAAAATTACTGTTGGATAAATACTCTGAAAATTTGGTTGATATTAGAAAAGTCAAATGAAAAGAATTCCTATCAAGCCGTTACAACCATATGCAGATGAGATAATTAATTAAGGTACTGGGAAGTGGAAGATTTAAGATTGAAGTAGGGATATAGTGAGATGGTGTGGATGAAAAATGAATCAAAATTATTACAAAGAAAGGGTTGGCAGAAGTCATCATAGGGAAAAATGATACCAAGGTTATACACCTAGAAATGTCCATGGTGTTATTGACACTTAAGAGAAAATCGGTGAACGTGGTATGTGGGGAGGTAGACTCCTTTATCAACCATTCCAGGAGCAGTTGTGACGTCTCAGTCACAACGCTCTGCAGATGATAGTACACAGAGAACTAGAAAGAGAAAAGGGGATAAGAGGCATAATCGTAGGTTAACAATGACAGTATTGGTGATATGGAGAAGCATGAGATTCATCTAGAAACCTCAGAAGGGAAGCACCAAAAGAGTGAAAAATCCTTTTAAAATGCCCAGAGTTGAGAAAAATGAACTAGTGAGAGCCTTGTTGGAATTGGAAGAAATTGCTTAGCCTCCCAGCTCTGTAATCCTGATGCCATGAATTTACCTGGTCTACACAAGTGGACCTCCAGGCTGCTCTTAAGATGCTGAAGGTGTGGGCAGAGTGTCACCAAATGACATTTCTGTTGCTTTGTATGGTACAGAGCTTCCCCAGACAGGGTCTTTACTTGCACAGCTCAGTGGAGTGGTATCACCAGCCCCTTTGTACTAATAATGAACTAAAGGATTCTGGAAGACAGAGTGGAAAAATATGTTGATTTTAGACAATGAAATTATTTGGAAGAACACCGGTTCTCCCATATGCATCATGATTGGAAAGAAAGTTATTTCCACATCAGTCTTTTTTTTTTTTTTTTTTTTTTTTTTTTTCAAAGATGGGAACTTCTGCCTTCAGTCCTTGCTGGTGCTGGAAAGCTGCCATTTGCCATGACACAGTATCATTGTACAGAGCAGCGGTAACCAAGGCAGCTACTTTAGATGTTTACAAATGGGTTCACAGGTTCAGTGCTGAAGAAGCTGCTAAGCTGCTGGATGATTTATTCAGGCAGGTGTGTGTGTGTGTGTGTGTGTGTGTGTGTGTGTGTGTGTGTGTGTGTTCCAGACACTTGCTGTGAGTTTGCCCTACTGTACCTGCTACTTTTGAGGAATTTCTCTGTTTATCTGTAAATTCATCTACAGTTTAAACTGTAGATAAGGGACTATTTGTAGAAAATAAAAGAAACAACATAGACATAAGGAAAATGTAGTTGTATTTTATATTAAAGAAGCTCATAATCCATTGTCCTGCTTTTACATCCTCTTAATGGTCTCTCTTACATGTATACTTTTCTTTTCCACTTCACAATCCCCCTCCATCTTCCTCCTCATTCCCTCCAACTTCCTCTTTCGTGAATTCATTTAAATCTTCTTTGGATGGACTTCTGATCTTACCAGTGCTCTCTGCAATATATGGCCACAGATGCAAAAATGAGCTGCAGACTGGAAATGTTTGGTCTCTAAGCTGAATATTTCTCTCTTCAGATCTAACAGTTTACAGATATTGTTTCATGCCTTAATACGTATCTGTATATACTCACTCGTTTATTTTTGTAGGATATTTAATCTATACTTCATACTTGTGAATTTCTGGACATATTCACTACTAATCTCCCTCCCCCCCCAATTCTATGTAATCTTTATACTTTTTTAAAATCTCCACTTTACAAATGACCTATACGTTTTCCATTGGTTAAATGACCCTTGAAAACTATCTCAAAACATTAAGAAAATAAGGTCTACCCATATTTCTACTAGCCATAGTTTGCACTTTTCTGTGTCCAAAAGTTATAGTTCCATGGATCCCAAACTGTGTACCCCTGCACCCCTGGAACCCACTCACAGTACAGCAGAATATTTTAAATTTCTGAGCAAAACACAGCGACATCTGTTGGGCATGACTTAAACTACAACTGTCTGCTAAGGCTTTCAGCCTTTCATGTTTTTCTCCTAAAAACACAGGACCCTGGGGAAAGTCATGGACTGTCTTCTCTAGCCATTGAAACATCTTTTTGTATCAAGGTGTTACACGCTGTTTAGCACAACTGATCAAGTTTAACACATTACCTCTGCTTGCCTGTCTCTCTCTCTCTCTCTCTCTCTCTCTCTCTCTCTCTCTCTCTCTCTCTCTCTCTCTCTC